>JANEYF010002382.1:600000-762500 GCA_029963845.1 Rhamnusium bicolor | reverse complement strand
TTATACCTAAGTTATCACGTTTTTAACTCTATTTTGCCATGTATTCACGAAATGAAAAAGTAGATATGCTACTAATCTATGGCGAATGTAAAAAAAATAGCAGGCAGGCTGCTGTCTTATATGAAGAAAGATTTCCCGAAAGAATTCATCCACCAAACAACTATTTTGTAAGAGTTGAACGGCAATTCAGAAGTGAACCAGAAGTACCGGAAAATAATTTCATTATCGATGAAGACTCGGAAATCAATGTACTTGCAATTGTCGAGGTAGATCCCACGATTTCGATAAGACAGATTGAGGACCAAACCGGTGTAAATCGGGAATCAGCTCGACGCATTTTGAAAAAACATAAATTTAAATCATACAAGTACCAAATACACCAGCATTTATACGAAAATGATTTTCAAAGAAGATTGAACTATTGCAATTGGTTTCTGAACAGACACAATTTGGATAATAATTTTCATGAACAAATTTTATTTTCCGACGAGTCCAGGTTCACTAATTTGGGATTATTCAATCGTAACAACACCCGTTATTGGGCACAAGAAAATCCCAGAAATATGAGAGAAAGTGCATATCAGGAGCGATTTAGTTTTAATGTATGGTTAGGAGTAATTGGCAGAAGAATTATTGGGCCAATAATTTTTGATGGTCCATTAAATGGAGAAAGATATTTGGGATTTTTGCAAAACCAGATACAAGATTTTTTGGAAGAACTTGCCAACCTAATGTTAACCCAATAATTTTTCAACAGGATGGGGCTCCACCACAAAACAGCAGAGTTGTGGTGAATTATTTAAATGAAAGGTTTGGAGAAAACTGGATGGGAACAAATGGGCCCGTTCGATGGCCTGCAAGGTCACCAGACCTTACGCCGCTTGATTTTTTTGTATGGGGCCACCTCAAGGAAAACGTTTATAGGACTCCACCAACAAACAGAGAAGACATGGAAATGAGAGTCAGAAGAGCAATCGATGGGATTACTGAATTACAGTTAGATAACGTGCTTAGGGCTACCGTCACAAAAACACGATTGTGCAGAGATAATAACGGAGACAACATTTTGAACATCTGTAGTAAAAAAATGTTATTTGTATGTAGTACTTCAGTAAATATTTTATTTTAATTTCATTCATTCGTTATAAAAATTTGTTACATAGTGTAATGGTTTTTCATCAATTTTGTTCAAACGTGTTTTACTGATGTTTCTTATTTATTAAAAAAATCGTTTTACCTACTTTTATTTTGTTTCCACCGCCTGCTTACTAAATATTTTTGTTGCAGTACAATATTCATTACTATGCAATAACATTCGATACTAATTTTAATGAAGAAAGCAAAATATGATAGGCACAGCAATTGTATTGGACAAAAATAAAAGATAAATAAGTATTTTTTAACTAGGTGAAGTAAAAAAATGGGGTTCCTATCTTGGTTTTTAAGATATCATGGGTTGTTTAAAGATATTTTTTTTTAAATAAGTTAGATCTTATTAGTCTGTTCAGCTATTGGTTATTCCCAAAAAAAATATGAGGCACAAAGTTGCATGCCAGAGGTCTTTCGATATCACGGCACACTACGCATCAATATCTGCCAAGGTTCATATCAGGGCCACCTAGACTTAAACTAAAATTGATATTAACTGTCATTTTAAAAACAAATGCCATGTTCCGATACATGGTTGAAAAGAGAATCTAGAGACGAATCAGATAGATAAAAAAAATATACAGGGTGCCATTTAAAATAACAGAGTAGATGTCACTTCCGGTGACACCGCAAGTGGTGGACAAAAATTTTTTTGTACTTAAAAAAAGGACAATCACGCATTATATAAGTGTACCAAATTTCAGAATAATATCTTTTTAAATAAACATGCTACGGGGTGTTACATGTCTCCTGTGTCACCCGGTATAGCATTTTAAAACTAAAATTGTTACCTGGTGTTAGTAGACTGTTTTATAATCTAAAAACGCTTTTGCTAAAGTTGATACTTTACTTAATGTAGCTGGAAAAATAGTTTATAGTAATTTAAGGTCTATGTTGAAAATTATTTGAAATCATTTTACGCTAGATTTTCATTTTAATAATGAAAATTTCAGCTCAAAACTCGTAAGTAATCTTCCCAATTAACACACTAGATATTTTTGGTTATTAAAAAAAATTCACTGATTGTGTCAATCGGGTTCGTTCGTAAATTCATGTATTTAGTCTTGCGTACAAAATTATTTGAGTCTGGAAGTCAAGATTTTAAGTACTTTCGATGCAAACCTCACCAAACCCTATTAAAAATTATTAGGGTAATTTGATGCACAATCCAACCCCGCAAAAATATAGAAGTGACATTTGAGAGAATAAAAATTTTGTTTGCCTCATCTTTCTAATTCACCAGATAACCGAGAATAATCGAGAATGTTTATAAAATGTCCCTTTTCTAAACCTTTACAATTTCCATATTTAATTATTTTTCGATCACCTCAAATACATGAGATGTTTGCAGACCCAGTATACAATCTGCGTCCACTTCCTTTTTTGCAGTTACCCGCAGCTATTCTTTTTCCATCGTTTACACGACCAGTGAGTGTGTGAAGCGACAATGTCCGACCCACCTCACCCCAGAAATTTTGTAGGTCTAAATTTGTTGCAGCAGTTTGTTAAAATTGTTAACTAACTTTACCATCCCTTCAAGCTGATACTGTTTCTGGCAGTAGGCAGATGACAGTTATAATCCAGCGACGAATGTCTGTATTTAACAAAAATATTGCATATGTAACAGTGGCGGGTGGTGGATTTAGGTTATACAATATCTCAGTATTGGAGCATGGAACCCAAGCAATATTTTAAGGCAGAACTATCAGTACTGATTGAAGAAGTTTTGCAGAAAAAAAATTGAAAAAAATTTGAGAAAAAAAAGTTACTAAAATGCGCAGCTTCCCTAAATTCCTTCTAGACCATTAGTAAAATCTTTAGAGTGGAATGAAAAATAATAATAACTTTTACAAATCTTATCACAGATAAGTATAACATATATCTTTTTAAACAATTATTTTCCCGGCTATTTGCCAAAACGCTGAAACTTGGATTACAAAAAAGATAATATGCGCACTATGTTCAGTACAACTGACTCAATAATGTTATTGTTAATTTCAACTATTCTGTCCAGTAAAATCAAAAATAAATAAAACACAAGGTACCCACCAGTTGAACACTCACTTTAAAAACTTTTAAAATATCTACCGACACGTGTTTCTGCTTGCGGAGCTTCATCAGGGTAGCCAGCTTATTCTACCCTAAAGGGAATTTCCACTATATAATTTCAATTATTCTGTTCTCTGAAGCCATTAATGTTCATTACATTAAGGTTTACAAGATTAGTTGCTTTGGATTCTTTAAATGAGCTGGCTATCCTGATGAAGCTCCGCAAGCAGAAACACGTGTCGGTAGATATTTTAAAGTTTTTAAAATGAGTGTTCAACTGGTGAGTACCTTGTGTTTTATTTATTTTTGGTTTTACTAGACAGAATAGTTGAAATTAAAAATAACATTATTAAGTCAGTTGTACTGAACATAGTGCGCATATTATCTTTTTTGTAATCCAAGTTTCAGCGTTTTGGCAAATAGCCGGGAAAATAATTGTTTAAAAAGATATATGTTATACTTATCTGTGATAAGATTTGTAAAAGTTAGTAAATAATAATTAGCAAAAAATTTTCAGTTATTATTATTTTTCATTCCACTCTATATTTTAACTTTTACCAAGAGGAACTTAATTTGTTTTTAAAAGTAAAATCTATGCAGACTTTTTTTTTTCATAATCAGAAAGAAAATTTATCACGCCGTCTTTTTTTATTTTCGAAAATTTTGATTTTTTGTGTAGTTATGAAATTTTGAAATTTACACGATAAGAACTTAAATTTCAAAGTGTCATAACTTTACAAAAAATCAAAATTTTCGAAAAACAAAAAAAAGAGGTGGCAAATTTTCTTTCTGTTTACGGCAAAAATAGTTTGCAAAGATTTTACTAATGGTCTAGAAGGAATCCAGGTAGACTGCGTATTTTTGTAACTCTTTTTTTCTCAATTTTTTTTTTTAATTTTTTTTCTGCAAATCTTCTTCAATCAGTACTGATAATCATGCCTTCGAATATGGCTTGGGTTCCATACTCCAATACTGAGATATGGTACAACCTAACTCCACCAGCCGCCACTGATAAGTGAAGCTAGCCGAGGTGGCTGGAGTACAGCCACGGTCTTGCGCTGGCGTCACACGTGCCGATTTAGAAGTGATTTACGCTGCAGTCTTATTTGAAAGGTTAATGCGTGAGGTTGTACCTATAAATTATACATAATGTCAAACGCGCCAAAGGGTAAAAAACGACCGTACGCGGACACAGTGAATAAATTTATCTATGAATTTCCAGATTTATTCTATGAGGATGCAAAATAATTTGTAAAGTTTGCAATCAAGACTTAATGTGCTGGCACAAAACAGATTGTCGTCGTCCTATCAATACCGTGCAACATCAAAATAAAAAAAATGGCATGCCTTTGACAACTCAGTTTATGTTTGATTTATTGTTAATAGCCTGTAATATTCCGCCACACATACTGGATAAACAAACATTTCGGGAGTTTTGGACTAAATACAATCCCCAGGTGAACTTACCAAGTCGTACATCGTTACGTAGATATATTCCAGCTGTTCGTGAGGACATTGTAAATAGGATTAAAATGTAGATTAAAAAATACACGGCTCTGGTTATGTATTGACGAGACGACAGATTGTTAAAAAAAATTCGATTTTAAATATTATAGTACGTGTACTGGACCCTCTTAAACCAACATTTCCACTTTTACTATCTAGTAAAAGACTAACTGCGTGTACTGGCGAAATAATTACGCGTGTGGTATCGGAGACATTCGAAAAATTTGAACTTTCAACAAGTCAAGTATTGATGTTTGTGACTGATGGTGCCGCGACAATGCGCGTGGTAGGCCGTTCTCTTCAAAGAGACAATTGTAGGTTTTTACATGTTACGTGTAAAGTCCATGCGTTACATCTTGTTGCAGAAACGATTCGAAAATGTTTTCCAGAGGTAGATGCATTAATAGCAAATACAAAAAAAGTATTTCTCAAATCTCCTAAACGGCTTCGAGCATTTCACAGACAGTGTCCTGGTATCCCTGAACCACCAGAGCCGATTTTTACACGTTGGGTAACGTGGTTGAAAGCGGTTTTTTACTATGCTGAATATTTTCAACAAATAAAAGCTGTGATACTACAGTTCAACCCTAACGAGGCTGCAGCTATTAGGGAAAGCCAGACAAGCTTTCAAAACGTTTCCCTTGAAACAGATTTAAAAACTATTAATAACAATTATAGAGGACTACACGACGCAATAGAAAAATTGCAAAATAGTTCGTTGTCGTTAGTGGAATCGCTGCAAATAGTGGACTACGTAAATACATAGCTACAGGCTATAAATGACGCAAAAAATATTCGCGTTAGTGAAAAATTCGAGAGTGTATTACAGAAAGATCCTGATTTTAGCAAATTAAGACAAATTTGTGATGATGCATCTACAACTTCGTTAAGTGATTTCACAGATTGTTTACTTATGCCTGTATTACATCCGTAGATGTCGAACGGTCATTTTCAAAATACAAACATATTTTTTCACCAAAGCGAACATCGCTGACGGAGACAGCTGTAGAAACATACCTGATGCTATTATACTATAGATCTTCCCCACTTTGTGATGACGACAACCAAACTACTTCATAAATCTGCTTAAAAGGGTGAGTTTTATACAAATTTTTATAAAATGTAACATTATTGTTAAAATTTATTTCCATTTATTGTGCTTATTCAAGTATTATGATATGATGTAAACATATGAGTCATATGACGGCTCTGTCGGCCAGGTGACCTCGGCCAGCTTTACTGATAAGTAATACTGAAATACTTTTCTCTCAACTTTATAACGTCGCGTCGTTTATCAGCTGTCAGAAAGTTTACCGAGTTTAGGTCAAATATCTGATGAAAATGAAATTTTCTAATACTAATAAATACTAAAAGTAATACCTAAATACAAGATACCTACCATTAGTCGTAATCCTCTCACTTTGTTTAATTGAAGATTAAATAAAGTAGCCACAGACACTTCTTGACGATTTATAAAATTTGTATCATACAAAGAGAAGTGATTAAGCTTGAATTGCAATTGCCCATTAGTAATAAAAGATTTTTACCAAATAAATTGAAATTCTTGAGGCCGTCACGTCTACCATTCGCAGACCGGTTTCTGGTTATAGCCTTCGTCACTGCGAAGTACGTACACGCAACGTCAATAAGGAGGATCTCAGAATCATAAGTCGCTATCTGATAGAGTACCTACTAATACTGATTTAGAAATTCTACAGCAGGAGTTTGCATTTGCCCAGAAACGCGCTTGCCCCGACTGACCTTATGACATTTTCGGTACCGTTTCTTGATATTTTGGCATAAACGAAATGGTATTCCTTGCTAAATTTTAACGGTATTTGCAGCTTTTTCGAATGTCATCCCTTTTTGTAAAGAATCAAATTGCGCTTCAAACGTAAAGAAAGACAATCTCCAAATCCTAACATCAAGAACGGTATGGTTTAAAGTGTCAGAGAAAAGTATTGTGATGTGGGAAATATCACCATTGAAATCATGGACCTCTAAGAGCCAAACCACACGAGCGTTAATTCAACGCACGTTCGACGCACGTTGAAATTTCGCGTTGTAGAAATACATTGAAATATATTGTGCCACCCACACGAACAACACGCGTCATATTTAACGCGCGTTAAAAAATGACAACGCTTGGTATCTCCACAACGCGCGTTCGACGTAGCAACGCGCGTTGTACAAATACGTTCTATTATATGTGGGCATACACACGATATTAATTTAACGCGCGTTTCAGTTCGTATGAAGACATGTTGCTAGTTAAGTTATAACCTATTTAAAGTACGAATTATTCCGTCTTTAATTTTGGTAAAAAAGTTCATCATATGTTGCAATTGACATACGAAAATAATTAAAAAATTTTATGGGATCTTCTCGAAGTCTAGGAAAAAGACAGTAGAATGCGCCCTCGCTATATCGTATTTCATTAATAGGGTGTACCCATCATTTTCGGTTTATAACTCTTCTTTTTCTTACTATTTTTGCACTTAAATAAACAAACAAAACGAGCTCTACATCATCCATGGCTGAATTAACAATGACAGCGCACGCTTAATGCCTATTCACCTATCTCGTGTGGATGGGCAAGCAACGCGAGTTTCTTTAGCGCGCGTGGAACGCGCGTTGAATTAACGCCCGTGTGTTTTCGCTTAAAATATAACCTTACCAAATTTGAAATTAATACGTATCATAATTCCTGAAATAGAGACAAAAAATTAATAAAAAGTTTTACTTTGAAAACGAAAAAGTTCAGACTCCTTTTTTTTTGTTGCATCGACTTGGTTTGACGTCAAAAACCTAGAGCTAATCGGTATCCCAATCTTTCTAACCACCCTGTATATAATAAACATACATAATTACCATTTTTTGCATTAACCACTAGTTGATACATAAAAGCAGAGACATATCGTTTAAAAAAGGTCACGGTCAAATCTAGAGGGCCACAAAGAGGAAAACGTTATTCAATATGTTCGCCTGAAGCGTGTAACAAACTGCGAGTTGTTATACACATAGACATGAAAGTGCACTGAATTGTTATACTCATACACATGAAAATGTACTCAAATTTAATTTAATCGCATCCGGATTTGGTAAAAGAATTATTATCGGAATATGTGTTTGAAGATTGGAATACACGCATGAGGAATAGGCATTTATTTTTCGTTTATTCTAAATATATAAAATACCAAACACGATATGATATTTAAACCTTAACAAGTAATACCGTTTAAGTCTATTATGGTTTTAAGTAAAGCTGGGAATTTTCCAGATTTTAGTATTCGAATAATCGTTCGAATAAATATTCGAATATTCGAACTATTCGGATATTCGAATATTCAGATTATTCGAATTATTCGATTAGGTATTCAAATTATTCGGGTATTCTGATATTCGAATAATTCGAATAATTCGAATACCTATTCAAATAATTTGAATATTCAAATACTCGAATAATCCGAATTATTCGAATAGGTATCCGAATAATCGGTATCTTCGAATATTCATTATTAATAGGTATAGCACTGAATACTAATGAATAGTCAATACTCTATTTGAGTATTTGGTCGGATAGACCACAATAATAGTCGTGACGTAATCCACTAAGCAGGCAATTTGATTTGCTTTCCATACCCACAATAGAGTATGTCTCCTGTACATGTGCTTTAAGGGTCAGAATTATTTAGTTAGTATTTTATTTTAGGATTGAGGCGCTATTGTTCACATTTAACTATTGAAGCTTAAATAAAACGAAAACAGAGCTAGTTTGTTATTCTTCTGTGTCATAACTATTTTTCGAAAAAAATAAAAGTGCTCTAAAATTAGAATGTTTTTAAAAAAGACGCAGATTGTGAAGGTAAAACAAATACATGAAAAGTCAATAGTTAAATATTTACAGGTTTTCTAAAATTTAAAGTTTAATTTTAACCCCTGCCTTAGTACAGTAAGAATAAGGTCGAGGCGAGAAAGAGATGGAATAGTTTGACTAGGAGTAAAACATGCCACTAATGTGGTCTATTTATATATTTGGATCTTAGAATAGGTACCTACCTATACCTACTATCTACCTACAGTGGTTGGATGCATACTGCATACCTATTCGTACATAATTTAATAATATATTTTAATATTTAAATTTACTCAAATGTAATCGAATATTCGAATACTCGAATATATTCGAGTATTCTAATATTCGAGTATTCTAATATTCGAGTATTCGAATATTCGAATATATTTGAGTATTCGAATATTTCAAATATTCGAATATTCGAATAATTTCCCATTAGAATAATTCGTATTCGAATACTCGAATTATTCGTATTCGATTCCCAGCCTTAGTTTTAAGTGCCCCTATTAGCGTATATATTAAAATGTTGTTCATTTATACAAGAAGTAAACAGTATAAACAAATCATTACGGAGCAACAAATTTTATTTGTAATTTACGTCGATTAAGATAAGAGTGAACTGTCGATGCCCTAGATGTGGTTCTGACTCCACAATAAACTGTAGGGCCTCGTCTCTCTTTACTCAATACAAAATCCTAGGATTTTCTGGGTGTTACTTCGGTGACTTGAAAGGCGGTTAAGAAAACATTTTAAGAAAACATTTAAGGAAACATTTTAAGAAAACATTTTTAAGAGACATTACATTTAGTGCTAGTTCAAGTAGAGTATCCAAATTGAAAACATTCTGAGAAAAATACCATTACAAAACCTGAATACAAATTGTGCTTAGATACAAGTTGCCATTTAAAGCCGGGTCCATCTTAAGAAATTGATTGGCGTCGATGAGGGGCATGGTGTAACTTGCAAAGACTTACCTCTTATATCATGTCCATTAACAGTTATTTATGGTTGTCAGCGTACACTTACATCATTAATAAAATTTCTATAGTATTCTCTGCTAAACTTCTACGAATGTAAATACTAAGTAGTATTTTGAAAATGAACGGTCTACATCCAAAGACATAATATTTGCACTCGCAACATAAGTGGCCTGCTTTTCTCTTTGCTGCTTCCATCATACCACATTAAAAAACAAACAAAAAACTTAAAAAAGTATGTAAATACGCACTAAAAGCACAGTAAAACTAATAAAAGTATCTGTAACCAGGAACGCAGTAAATGCAAGAAACAAAACCACAGAAAAGCTTACACTTTCTGACAAAACATACCTAATCACGTGATTGCCGCTACAACACTGACTGCTTCAGGATAGAATCTCAAGGATAGCCGAGCTTAGAGGCCACTGATTACTATACCTAGCGATAAGCCGAGATAACCTATTAATCTCTGGAAATCTGTTAATATGCGTAGTTCTCAGCTTGTTGTACGTCCACCATCTATCTTCGTTCGCTAGATTGCATTAAAATGGACCGGCTTCAGATTATAGTTACAGATGTCAATCTGAGAAGGTACATGGATGAATATTTAGATAGATGGATTTGTATATCAACTGTATGTAATAGAATTCGTATTTCTTGAACGGACGAGTTTTCAAGAATATGTCAATTTCGTTTTTTAAACGTGAACTTTCTGACACTGTTTTCAAGTTGATGACGTCATCGATGTGGGGGTAAAAACGTCATTGGAAATTTTTTTTAAATAGAACGTTTTGTCGAGTTCTCGTTTGAAATATCGTTTCAAGGCAAAAATGGAAACAATCCCATGAACGAATATAGTTTCCTTTTAGGGTTTGAAAATACTTGACCAATCTTGGAGCAGTCGAAGGAGTTTTGTGGAGCCAGTCAAGTCTCCACACCCAACGTTATTAGATTACTTTCAGTGAGGTTAGAGTGAGTTTAAACCTTGCCAAATGCCGTATGTTATGTGTTAAAAAAAAGTAAAACTTTTGCCCTTTTGTAGACCTTCTTTTAATGAAATCGAGTCGTCAATATTTTCTGTGACTGGTCATGTGACTATGACGGTTACATGTCATATTTTTTATGTGAACATCATATTATATCACTGGCCCATTGATTGCCCTATTTATTTATTTCCTGAATATGATTAAAATAAAGGTAAAAACTATGACTAACAATAGGAAAATGTTTCCTCTTGTAGTGTATTTCCTCAAGATCAATGTAAAGTTATGAACGACCCTCGGTGTTATTTAGGTGTTACATTTTACTTCCTCACTCCTCAAAGTGAGGAAGTTATGTATTCGTGAAAAAAATTTTGAAATTTTTTATTGCATTTCTGAACGAATCTTGACGAATTATGTCGATACACAAAATTTCAGACAGAAAAAATTTCCTGTCTGTGTGTCTGTCTGTGTGGTTCGCGATAGCGGCTACAGTTTTCTAGATAAAGCTTTCAAATTTAGTACACATTCTAGAGGTCAAGAAAGAGATTGAGTTCATTGATGAGCAAAACCGGTCGAAATGTCTAAAAAAATATATTAGTGACATTCCACCAATGTGGCTTTTTTCAAATGTCAAAATGTGCCTTTTTTTGAAACGTTAAAAAATGTGATTTTTTTGAAACGTCAAACATTACTTTTATTATAAACTACAGCACACGACGAGTTTTACTACGGTGAGGAAGTTTTGATCCCCAAATAATTGGCAGCTGTTTTTTTACATTATGTTTATCGACACATGATCAGAAAATCCATTAAAGTCTGGTTTTTTATTTAGATTAAACAACTACAGCACTTTATCAGCTTCACTGTGGAATTCTGTGGTATTAATCAGTCTGTGTTCATATGTAATTTGACATACGATATAAAATATCCGTAGCCAGTAAACTAACATGATTAATATGCTTGCATTTGCCTCTCGACAATATTTGCAATTGTAATTAATTGCGTTTTCGTCTTCTACGTTAATGCCTCTCGTGGTGCTTTCCGAAATAAATGATCCAATAAGCAGCGAAGCATAGCCGTATATGTGTTTATCAACAGGTTGGCATGTGATGGGGAGCCTTCTTTGAAGTTACAAATTAGTGTAAAGCTATATAGTCTAGAATATGATTCAGGGATCTGTATTATGTACATGTGAATAGGGTTATTAAAGTAATACACTGGTTTTATAGTCGGATATATTTTCAAAGTTTTATTTCGCAAAGTATTATATATTTATATTAGGTAATCCAAATTCGCGGCTTGCCATTAGTATCTCGTTTATAAAGTTATAAGTTGTAGTCCGCTTTATTGAATATAATTGATGACCAAAATAAAGTTACAATTTTAAGAGTTATCTATTTCTCCAAAGCTTTAAATCAAGAAATTGTATTTAGTATGCTTAAATCTATTGGCAACAGATCTCAGAAAATGAAAATAGCTAATAAAGTATCAATCTCTCGTAGAATGTCATCAGGTGTCCCACATGGATCAATTCTCATTTATACTTTTTACTTCTAACATATAAAAATTGGTCTAATTCTGTAGAATGCATTATATGCTGATGATTAGAGTTGGCAAGTCGTGCGGCTATTCAGTGGTGCAACAGCAGGTAGATAGGTATTCGATTAATTCGAATTATTCGAATATCCGAATACTCGAATAATTCGAATATCCGAATATTCGAATATCCGAATATTCGAATATCCGAATAATTCGAATACCTATTTGAATAATTCGAATAATCCGAATATTCGAATATCCGAATAGTTCGAATATTCGAATATTTTTTTCGAACGAGTATTCGAATACTAAAATTTGGAAAATTCCCAGCCCTAGTTCAAATGTTATTAAAAATAATATGTCTGGTTCGCCTAATACTTGGCGGTAGATTTAAATTTGATAAAGGACTCTTAACATGGATTATTGGCTCCAAAGTGACGAGGATCTCAAAACTTTTGCAAAATAAACCAGTAGAACTGTTATATTTTTTGCACCATTTGTTGAACCGTTTATAAGACAATAAGATCAATAAGTTTTTTTTTAAGCAAATAAAAGATTTTTATAATGCAGATATACATAATTCATTTGAATTGAAAAGCGGTAAAAAAAATTATTTCTTACCATATATATCTTTTTATTAAGATATCAGCGTTATTATTGTAAATGATAAAACTTTTTACAGAAATAAAATATATATCTTACATTAAATTAAGAAGCCTTCCATTTTCAAACGATATCAGTGGAAATTGAATTGAGTTTGAGTTGTATTATCTTCAACAATGAACCCCTTGCAATTTTCATGGATACTAAATGGATAATGGAATACAAAGTAATTTGATTGTTAGGTTATACCAGTAAATTCTTCAACCGCTTAATCATTCGGGAATTGAAGGGATTAAGTTCCTATAGTAATATATAATTCCGCAAGGAAATGTACAAAGAATCTGGCAGAGAAACATATCTGATAAGATTTTCGTGGGATTAGATGGATAAAGCAGTATTAAGTTAGATCAATTTCGGGCGTCGACACTAGTCTGATTAGGGAGGAACATTCCAAAACGATATATCTCTTTAATTAATACAGGTTATAATTTTTAAACGAATTTAATATAAAAAATTATAAAAACACATATCGAATAGTTGATTGATTCGACCTTTACTTGATGAAAATCCATTTTACAAATAAACACAAAATAAACTTACATTTGATTTTCATAATTTAATTAACTCATGACAATTGTTTCGCCACACAGTGGCTTCATCAGATGGTTAGTACAAGACTAAATTTATTACAAAGTGAGGGTATAAAATGGAATAGTAATAAAATAAGGTACAAAATAATTTAGAAAATATTTAACAGTGGTGAACAGTTTAAATCTAGATGGTCATTTAAAATAATATTACTATTTTTTAATTTATTGATTTCTAATGTCTCTAATAGTGACAATTTTAATCCTTTATTTTCTGTGTGTAAAATATCAAAATTATTATTAAAAGAATGATTGTCCTCTAGCAAATGGTTGACATACGTCGAATCTAATATATTGTTATTAAAACTGCGTTTATGTTCGGACAATTGTTTCCAAGATTTCTTCCCGTTTGTCCGATGTATACTTTAGGGCATGTAGATGTGCTACATATTTATAATTGGATCCTTTTTCTAGTAATTTAGTTTCATCTGTCGTGAAAACTGTATCTGTTTCACGACAGATGAAACTAAATTACTAGAAAACGGATTCAATTATAATATTAAACCAAATACTAACATGCACAATTTAGAATATTTAGGTGTAGAAACAGAATTTCTAAAATCAAAAAATCACAATAATAAACCAATACAAAACAAAGAAAACATCACAGCAAAATTAATTAGTAAAAAGTCGTTTTTACTAGAGCAGATAAAGGAAAAACAGTAATTGCAATTAATAAAAATGATTATATAGAGAAAACAATAGATTTTTTAAATTCACCCACTTTTGAGAAACTTGATAATGATCCCACTGAAAAATATCAAAAAAACAGTTAAACATGCAATAGATAATTCACCTAGTATATTTAGTTCGAAAGGCAAATATTGTTTAACTATAATGAATCCACAGGCCCTCAAACTTTATTTTTTTAATAAAATAGCATAAAAACAATTTACCTATACCCCCAGTTGTTTCTTACCTAACAGCACCTTCTAGCAAACTGTCGAATAGACTAATAAATATAGTAATAGATGCATGTAAATTCAAATCAACGTTTAGTATTAAAAATTCCTATGAGTTCATTAATAGAACTAAAAATATTAAGTTGCCTGACAATGCTAAATTTATTTCTTTTAATGTACAAAATTTATTTCCTAGTATACCGCCAAAAGATACCATAAAAATTATAGAAAATTTACTAGATAGAAATAACACAAACCCCGTTGTAAAATCTGAACTACTAAATTTACTGACCACATGTCTAAACCAAAATTATTTCCAATTCAACAACGAAATATTCACATCAAAAGAGGGCCTAATAATGAGAAACCCATTAAGTATTATTTTAGCAGAAATTTTTATGGACCATATTGAGAAACAAATACATAAAAACAAATTAAGTAAAAGTTTTTTATACTGGTATAGATATGTAGATGATATTATCGCATGTTTTACATGTACAACAAGACAGTTAAATACTTTTGTAGAATTTATTAATAATTTACACCCTAATATAAAATTTACTGTAGAATATGAAAAAGACAATTCGATCAATTTTTTAGATTTAACTACTATCACAAAAATTAATAATTCACATGGATTTAATATTTACCATAAACCTTCGTACACAGATATTACGATATATAATAGTTCAACACATCCTGTAAAACATAAACACGCTGCCTATATTAGTATGATAAACAGATTAATCAAATTTCCTTTAACTGAAGATAATTACAACAACGAATTAAATTTTATTAAACAAATAGCAGTGAATAATGGTTTTAAAGAAACTTTGGTTAATAATTTACTTAAAAAGAAAAATTATAATATAGCAATAGAGTCAGTTTATCCAAAAGCAGAAATCAGTGAATTAAGTGATTTAAGACATTAAACCCTTACTTATATAGGCCAACCTACCGAAAAAATATCAGTTGAACTTAAGAAAAAACATAATATTAAAATAGCATTTAAAACGAATAACACTTTAGGAAAATTTATTAAGAACAATAATGATAAAACTAAAAAAAGAACAAAAAAGTGGAGTATATAAGCTTACATGTGGTACATGCCCTAAAGTATACATCGGACAAACGGGAAGAAATTTTGGAAAAAGATTGTCCGAACATAAACGCAGTTTTAATAACAATAAATTAGATTCGACGTATGCCAACCATTTGCTAGAGGACAATCATTCTTTTAATAACAATTTTGATATTTTACACACAGAAAATAAAGGATTAAAATTGTCACTATTAGAGACATTAGAAAGCAATAAATTAAAAAATAGTGATATTATTTTAAATGACCAGCTAGATTTAAACTGTTCACCACTGTTAAATATTTTCGAAATTATTTTGTACCTTATTTTATTACCGTTCCATTTTATTACCCTAGATTAGTTAGTTGATACTTATATATACCCTCACTTTATAATAAAGAATTTAGTTTTGTACTCACCATCTGATGAAGCCACTGTGTGGCGAAAGAATTGTCAAGTTAATTAAATGGTGAAAATCAAACATAAGTTTATTTTGTGTTTATTTGTAAAACACATATCATCAATAAGTAGAAGGGATCATAATTCTACTTTATAAGTACCAATATCACAGTGCACATTTATCAAAATTATAATCGTATTGTCTATGCACGAATAATTTAACAAAAATAAACTAATTAATTAATAAAAAGTTAAATACAATTTAAATTATGTTATATACATAAATCAGTCATTATGTCGCTAGGTAATAATAATGATAATATCGTTTTATACTATTTATTTAAAGAAAGTTTCAGTGTACTGGTCCGTGATCACATGAGTAATCCATTATTTCCGACTTAGTATATAAATGTTAGTTCCAACATTATTTAGAAACATTGTACTTTAATGAATTGACATATAAATAGAAGAGAATGACAAACAAGAGGTGTAAATGTGTACATATGTGTAATCGAAAATGATATATCACAAGGCTCATATAGGTTTATTATTTGTGCTTTTTATAAATGATATATTCCATTACAAATGTATGTTCTTGGGGGTATATTTTGGCAAAATTATTAAAATCACTGGTCCACATGAGTGTCGCTGTCATTTTATTTAGCTGAATTGGCTAAATTGCCTGAATTTTTCTGTCGAAAAAAATATTGAATAATACTTAAAGTTTATCGATCTGAATTAAAACCCCAACACTTAATATTAGTTAAATAGTTTATTTATGCAACCGCCTAGGAAGTTGTTTTTGGTCAATTTTTTGAGTGAAAAATGTATATTTACTAGTCTAGCCCGATAAAGTGAGATAAAGGCTTTGTAAATCTTAATCGATCCCTTATTTATTTATTTATTTATTTCATTTCCAACAAGTAACAAGGAACCCAATTATAGGAAATACTTATTTAAAATAAATACAATTGATAAAATTAACAGAAAAAAAGTACAATAAGAAAAACAGAAAACAATTATTCATATCTAAGAAATATTCTAAATTTGGAAAAACACAATATACCTAACTAGATAAATATGAACATATACAGTATGGGGACCGTAAGCAAGGTAAATGGGAAAAAATCAAATGTCTAGAACAAAGACAGATTGCTCTCATATAATACATATGTTAGAAAAAAACAAAGAAACTGATAGTAAATAACGAAATTTGAATTAGTGGTAACAGGAATCCATAATCAGAAGCTGGCGATATTCATATCCACCGTTTATTTGATTGGTCATGCGCGTATTGTGTGAAGTGGGGAGACCGGCCAGCGACCAGCCGCCAAAAATAAAGATACAAATGATGTACATTATGATATGAGAGCAATCGGTCCGTGTTCTACACATTTGGTTTTTTCCCATTTACCTTGCTTACGGTCCCCATACTGTATACGTATATAATTGGTACCTGCTTAAAACACTTTGTATTAACATAAGAAATAAACGCATGACTATAAACAGGCTAACAATATACACACACATGAACACAAACACACCCATATACACATCTATAAATATAAAGTGCACTCAAAAATGTACTGCAAGTAATACCACAGGGAAGCTATATATCAAATTCATTTTAATAATCTAACACAATCATAATTTCATAACATAGAATTAGCGCAATTAATAATTTGTTTGATATTATCCACATAAATTCACAAATTGATGAAATCTTGTTAACATTAGTACACATAACATGTATTGGTGATTTACACATTATATTAGTACGAATTAGATTAGGATAAAAAACCAAAGTCGAGCGCGATTCTATTCTTGGAACGTAAAAATTAAGCATATTAAGTAATGAGGGTGAATTAATATTATTGTGTATAAGATTGTAAACAAATTTTATAGATATTATAAAACGCCTAGTTTCTAGAGAATGAACACCATATCTGTCTAAAAGAATTGAATTTTCTATACCCGATCATCTTTAAAGATTAAGAATTTTAAAAACCTTCTTTGTACGTATTCTATATTATTTATGTGATTTTGGTATAGCGGATAATAAATAAGACATCCATATTCTAATTTCGATCTCATATAAGCGAAATATATTATTTTAAGACTAAATACATTACTAAAGTTTTTGCAATTCCTTAAGATGAGGCCTAGTGTTTTAGAAGCATTAGACACTACATGTTGTGTATGTATTTTAAAAGTTAACTTACTATCAAATATTATGCCCAAATCTTTCATTTCAGAACACCTGACAATTGGAGTTACGTCAATACTATATTGAAATTCAGTAATATCTTTTCTTCTAGAGTACGACATGACAACACATTTGGAAATATTTAAACACAAATGACTCCTAACACACCATTTACTATATTCAAATCATTTTGAAGGGCTATACAGTCTGCCGCAGATGAAACACTGCTAAATATTTTGAGATCATTTGCAAACATTAAATGTTTAGAATTAATGTTATTCGACAGATTATTTATAAATATGAGAAACAGTAATGGTCCAAGGTTGGAGCCCTGTGGCACTCCTGAAGTTATTTCATATTGACAGAACTAAAACCTTCATATAAACCCTTATGTAAATTTTGGTATATTTTTTTCAGAACAATTGAAATTATGATGAATTTACAAATTCTAAGTAAAAAGGGTAAAGTTGTCTACTAAAACCAACCGTTCTAGAGATATTTAAGAATTAAATTTACACACTTCACAGTATTTTCATTATTTGCACCAAGTAGGTTTAAGTCATATTTTAAATAGGCAACTTACTGTATTACAAATAGAAACAACATTCATTAATAAATTATAAGTAAAAAAAAAGTTTTAAAATCTGTTAAAAGAAGTAAGAAAATGTAAAGTAATAAAAATAAATTAAATTACACAATAACACAAAATTAATTGTGAACCTTTAACGGCAATTGCATTTCACTAAAATGCGAGTATGACTGGCTGAAGATCATTGACATTGTCAAGTTCTAACACGTTGGTTATGTAACTGTTATAATATATAACGTTCAAATTACCCTGAACGAAAAATAAAGGTAGCTTACCACCAAAACATATTACACCCTAAACCATCACTCCGCGTGTAAGGGTAGTATGACAGTTAGTTGCAAATTTCTTCATTTTCCATGGAAACGTCTCACCCTCTTCGTCCATCATAAGCCCACAAACAAAATCGAGACTCGTCACTGAAGATCACATGATGCACCCAATGTACTCGTTCATTACGCCACTCCAGCCTACGGTTGCGATGAAATGGAGTACGGAGTACGCATAAAAATAGTTGATGTGAACGAAGTCCAGAAGATACTCTTTGTCCCAAAGATTCCATTCAATCATTTCTCATGGCTCGTGTTGTGAAAAACCTCTCTCTTAGAGCCAATCTTTTCTGTCTCTTACAACCAATCTTGTCAGATGGCGTTTTTTTACGACCTGTAGTCCTCCTAGGACGTTAGGATACGTGGCGGCCCTCATGAAAACCTTCTTCAGACCACATTAACCAACATCTTAACAAAGTTGTCACGTTACGGTCTATGTGGTTTGCAATTTCTCTATGTGAAAATTCATAACAATAATCCGACCACGTTCAAAGTCACTTAATTGACGACCATTTTAAATTTGTCGAACTCTAGGCATTGTGGATAATGTTTACAACAGAAATGTAAACGCAAAACTGACAAGAAATTATTCGTATTTATGAAGAAGCCTTCAAAATATACTTTTTTTTTTTATACAAAAGCTAACAAAAACAGTAGAAACCAAGATAACGTTAGGATTTTTTTCTTCAAATTTTAATCATTTCCTTGTTACACTGAAGCACATTTACAGTAAAAATTTCAAATAAAGTGGTTAACTAGTACTAGGTGTTGTGGTTTTTGTTCAAATCAGCATGCCTAAAGTTATCAACAGGCATTGACAGTATTTATATGGATATAGGCTGCAGTCTGTTCAGTACGAGACACATTCTCATATGCTGATGATGTCTCGTCGTCCTCCATACGTGCCATATGATAACAAATTATCCAGAACTTACTACAGACGTGAGTACCGTAACTGTACCACATCTAAACAGTGCTTACTGCTGTAAAGTTCGTATCAGATAGCGCATTTGGCGAATGCACCCGCCGAGAATTACTGCTCAACCCGTTTAGTTATTAGGCAAATTCTTTCGAACTGATTTAACTGATGTTAAGTGAGTGAACTGATGGCAATGAGCTTTATTGCAGTCTGTAATAAAGCTCATTACATTCAGTTTGTTCACTTGAATCAGTTTCTTCAGTTCGAAAGAAAACGCCTTTATTATCGTTAACGTAGTTTTGTCGAACGGTATGGAAGGAAGCAGAAAACGAACTGTCAACATAAATATTCCAAATTTTAAATAAAATTTCAAACTTACATTTGGAAGTAGTTGGAACATTTTGGTTAAATTTGTTTATTATATAACATAAATTGTATTATCGTCGGCGATTTCACTCATGTTATTCATATTATTTTTAAGATTATATACATAGCATAGTATTTCACAACCTGTGCTGGCTAGAAACAGTGTAAAAATTTGTCGCTGACTACGTTGAACCTCCCAACGGTGTTATTCGCTAAATGTGCCCAGTGTAAACAAAATATAAATACAACAAGACATTGTCAAAATCATGATTTAAAGTTTTTCATGAAACCTTTAACATATTCTGTTAAAAACTATAAACTATAGCACTCCATTTTGAGTTGCAGACCCTGATCTAAAATGATTTGAAATGAAACACATATATTAGAAAATTGAAAATAATTGTTCTTTTAAATGCGACAAGCTCTCATAATTTTATTTTCAATTACGGTTTTTAAACGCGGTATGTTAAGAATTGTTGGGCGTACAATGCATTTTTGATAAGTAAACTCTTGTACTGTTTATTTCAAACTTATTTGCATCTTAAAAAACGTCGGCTTCTTTGATCAATTTATCGCTGCCAAAGAAGCCGACTGACACTTTTTATGTTACAAATAAGTTTGAAATAAAATGTACATTTCAGTGGGGTCACTGACACTGCATATTATGTTTGCAGTTATGAATTTTCCCCATAACTGAGTGTATCAAATTTATTTCAATTTATAATTAATGGATTCCTGACTACAATACCAAAATCAAATATTCATATATTTTATTTCTGTATGAATTTATTATCATAAATGAATTCTATAAAATACTGCTAACATTACTATAACTAATTTATGTATGTTTTGCTGTCAATCAAACACCTGTTTTGGTACAAATTAAAAAGTGTAAGATTCTCTAAAAAAGGTACCAGGAATAAAAATGCGTGTTCACACAAAGAACTGTATTGAATGAATGAATGCCCCAACGCTACATAGTCAAAATACTATAAACTTATGTTATAACCATAAACATAAACATTTTTATATTCCGTCGCTGCTGATTAGGCAGATCGGCTTACAAAAGTGCATTTCTAAGGCTAAAAGTCTACAAATTAACAAATTGACACCATTTATTGGATTTGTCAAGATTTCTGCATACCCTAGTCTAAACGGAATTACATAAAAAATGGTCGTGCGAGATACATTAAGGCCTGTAAATGGACAGAAAGCGTGGTAGCAAATGCGGTAAGCATCGTTGACAGTTCAAGTATACTCTGTTGTTTTACGCTATATAGACAATGACGATACGTGAACAGAATGAACAGCACCAGATTGAAAACGTGCTTTTCGGAGCCACACTTCGTCCACAGTGGGTTTCGGCACAAATATGATTATTAGCATAAAATTTGTATTACCGGATGTTAATGAACTGTAGAACGTGTCATATACAAATGAAATTGGAAGATTCGTAAATGAATAAACAATAACAATTAAGAAACGATAATTTTTTAAAAACATATTAATACTTATTTTATTTTCTCTATTCCATTGACATAAGTTTAGCTGAAATAAGAATATACTATTTAGATAAGGAAAATATAGAATTATTGATTCGAGTAACAACATAAGAAATAGGAAACAATGTTTTTTGAAAAGGATGTATTAATTACAATATAAATATTAGAGATGTGGATTTAGTTGAGAAGTAAAACTGGAACTCAACCTCAAAAAAAATAAAAACATATTGGAGACGTTATCGACAATTATTTTAAATAGACTGGTCTATCTATGCACATACACCTCATTTAAATCATTGTTTCAAGGCGAATTCAAAACACTGTATGTGTTACATTTTCTGTATCATGTAATATACAGTGTATCCGTAACGTATGGAATAATTTCATTATTTCTTAAATCAAAAATATTTAGAAAAAAATCCTTGAATATAAGAATTTACTAATTTTTCATATTTCGTATGAAAAATAATAGTCACTAGAATTAATGGTTCGTATAATAAAAGCAATTTATAGTTAATGTTCGAACTGTACTCCTTGTTGTAGCTGACAGGACCCTAAACGATGAATAAAGTGTTGCTGAACCTTGTTTATAGTTTCCTGAAAAATGATGTTTATTTCTGTTCTAATTCTCTCTTTTAATTCAACAGTGTTTTCCGGTATGATTTTATAAGCTAAGTTTTTTAGATAGCCCCACAGAAAATAATCTAATGGATTGAGGTCCGGTGACCTTGGTGGCCATTCGATGGGTCCACGTCTACCAACATCATAATTGCGACTAACCTGGCGAACGCTGGTATGTGGATTTTCTTCAACAGGCAGTAAAATATTTAATTTTCTATTCTCGTCAACACCTGGGCAACCTGTTATGGGTAATTCTGGATATTTAGTATAAAAAAAATTACATACTTCTTGTTAAAATCGCATTCTATCACCATACCCCATCATTGTAAGAATTTTAATTCTCTGCATTATAGATACATTCATGTTATAAATTAAAATAAATCGACAACGATTATTGAGAAACCACTACTGGAGTAAAGTATTATTAAGTGATTCACTGTCAAAGACGATAATGATAAAACAAAAAACAAACAAAAATTAGCCCACTTCAAAAATTAATAAAAAAACGAGTTTATTTTACTTTTTCCTTTTTTTTTAATGGCCGTATCTTCCAACTTATCAATTTTTTACCCTAAGTGTATACATATTTGGAATCAGCTGTTGAAGCAGAATCCAAAAATGAAGAAATATATAGGATGTTTCATTTAAAAAAATATCGATGGCGTCATAATGGAAACCGTGATGACGTCATAACAAAAAAAATTAAGGAGAAGATGCGCAATTGAAATTAAAAATCGATGTGTCCGAGGATTTCTTCTAAATCTTTTTTGGTTTAAGAAATAATGAAATTATTCCATACTTTATGGAGACGCTGTATATCCTTTTCTTAAGAACTATTTTTGCGAAATAATATTTTCTAAAATAAGTGAAAGTAGTCTGTTATAATCCACACCTAATCCTAAAATTGAAAAGAGTCTTTCAAAAGAAAATCATGCTCATTAAGGAACGCCTAGGCCTCTAGATAAAGGAAATGATGTTAATTAGAGTCTTTTGTAGGCGTTGGAAAATTAAAGTTCACTGTGACACTCTTCGTCTTATTTTTATACCCCATATTTTACAAAGATGTAATCTTTCCAATTTATTTATTCATTGAGGGTATTTGGTAACACAGAAAATTCAAGAAAAATTATTAACCTGCAAAGAAAATAATATTTGTCATTTATTTACTGTTTCTTTCAATTTATTATTGAATAATTTACTTTGCGTCTCAGACGTTAATTAAAAAAATTAGGGTCGGCTAGGTGCTCCCTGAGTACATTCTCATTTATATTCAGTTTGATATGAAAAAATAAATCATGTTATTTATAAGTAATATCGTTTCCATTTATTTTATTTACATAAAATAAACAAAGTAAACAAAATAAACAAAATAAACAAAATAAATAAAATAAACATAAATAAAATAAATAAGATAACTAAGATAAGTCTCATAAGTAAAGTAAATAAGACAACTAAGACAAATAAGACAAGCAAATGAGACAAATGTAACAAATGAGGCACATGAGACACATGCGACAATTGAGATAAATGAGATGCATGAAATGCATGAGACTAATGAGATACATGAGGTAGTGGCAAACGGTATCGTAGAGGGACAAAGCAAGGCGGGAATACATGTTCACATATAAGATACATAATATACATAAGATACAAAAGATACATAAGATATATAAGATACCTAAGATACCTAAGATACCTAAGACACCTAAGATACCTAAAATACCTAAGATACACAAGATACATAAGATATATAAGATATATAAGATACATAAGATAAGTAAGATAAATAGGGTAAATGACATAAATAAGAAAAATAATATAAATTAGATAAACGGAGTAAACTACACAAACTAGACAAACAAAACAAACAACATGAACGAGATAGACGAAATGAATGAAATGAACGAAATAAACAAAACAAACGAATTAAGCGAAATAAACAAAATGAACAAAATAAACGAAATAAACAAAATAAATAAAATAAATGAAATAAACGAAATAAAATGAAATAATCGAAATAAAATACGCACCCCCAAAGTAATTGTCGCATCACCTGAAATTTACCATAAGTTTGATGTTAATTTTTTTCTTAGCAGTTCGATTTGGATGATTTTCTTTTGCATTATAAGTTGACTCCTCGAAAATGTTTTTCTGGTACTGATTGAGTTTTGCTGAATACTGGGGGTAACAACGATTTTAGGTTTTGCTCCGAAAATTCATAATACCCTGTTGAATGCACCAACAACAACAGTACGTTACAATTTAGAGCTAATTCTCGCCTAGCCCTTTCTTAATATTCTCCTTTTTGATTCACTTTATCTCTGTTATCAGATGAAATAGACATATTAAACAAAAAAAGTAACAATATAAACAATTTTTATTAAAAAAAAAAAATAGGATGTAATAATTTCAATATCGTGTATTTACCCCCTCGCGATAGATTGGTAGCACTTCAAAGATATTGTGTATATAATCCTCATCAATATTGTTTCAAATCACGTTTAATTTATTTGAAAATTCATTCGCGTCTCTACATGGAACCTGTTCTTGCTGAATTGCTCATCATAAATGGTCCAATAAGTACTCTTAGGATTAACGTCTGGGCTACGAGCTGGTCAATTCATTGCAGTGACATTAATGTCTTCAAAATATTGAGTCCTGGCTATGTGATCTTGGTTATGTGGTCCTGGCTATTTGGTCGTGTGTTATCGTATATTAGCACAAAATTTTTGCCTATGATACCATATGGGATCACATAAGGTTCTAGAATATGTAAGGTTGGACCGTCATCCTTCTATCATTAACTGTCGCTATCTCCGTGCTTTTGTGAAAAGAAATACCTCAGCATACCATGGTTGAACCACCTCCAAAACTTTCCGTTTGTCGAAAGTTGCACTGGAAACGACGCTCATCTGGCATACATCTATCTGGGGAAATAGGCAAAATCTCCATGCATCCGTGAATAGTACATTTTACCATTCTTCAAGTCCCCAATCAGCGTGATTCCTAGCAAATTCTAACCGGGCAATTTAGTGGTTGGAACTATTGGTCATAAATTCTATACCTGAAGTTGATTTCTAACTGTTCGTAAAGAAATGTTTACATTGCTAAAAGTTTGGGTTAAGCATTTGGGCGATGCAATGTGGAGTTCTTAAAGCTGTCATTAGTAGAAAACGATAATCTACAGCTGCCCTACGTCCTTGTCCCTCCTCTTTGGAATCCTTTTCAGTCTCTCTATAGTAACTTGGTACTTTGCTTAACATCAATTGCGTGTGCCATGTACCTTTGACTTCGTCCATACTCTATCAGAGCATTTGCTCATATGGCCTCTTCATAGGTTAAATAACATGTTAAATGTTGTTGAGCATCCATAATGCTATGATTTAGCACACAATTTAAATTAATGATAAAACCACAGCAAGAAGTACAGAAATCTAACGTAACAATTTGCTCAACAACAAACTGACACTTTATAAATTGATGATTTTACTTTTAATATCCTGTTTTCCATAGCCATTTTAAATGCAAACAATAAATATATGTGACACGATGACAGCCCAGTTTTTTTATTTTCCACAACAAACTTGTTAAAATTAACTAAATGACAACTATTCGATAAATCTAACGAAAAATTGAAAATATCCATATAGCTACAAGGTACGATACCATATTTTTTAATTCTGAGCAAGTTTTCTTATAAAATGTTTCGATATCAAGTAGAGAAAAGGCAGTTTACTTGAAAGAATTTTTCTTTTTAAGCTACTACCAGAGTCCTCTATACATTTTTAAAAGTTGAAAGCACAAAAATAAGTTTTAGGTCAAGCAATAACAGAATCCAGAAAATCGTGTTCATACTCAACATTTTTTTGTCATATCGCGTTTCACAAAAAAGAAAGATGACGTCATCACGTAAACTGTGATGACGTCATTTTAAATATTCTGTACCAAATGATTAAAATTCAACTCATCCGAGGTTTCTTCGATATCCTTGTATTAACGGATATAATGAATTTATTATTAGTATATACTTTTTTTATACATGGTATAAGAAGCTTACTAATATAACTACGCTGGGCCGGTTACAATTCTAAAAAATGTGATATAATAATACACTACTAATTTATTGCTGTAGAGCTCTAACGTTGCGTGAGGAATTATCACCATCGCACGTTTTAAATTTCCTTTTTTAAGAAAACTTCTCTTGTTTCCTTTTCCATTTTAAAAAGTAATTAGCAAAGATGAGAGTTAAATTTAATTAAGGACAAACCTTATCTGTTAACAAGTGAATTACTAAGTTTTCTGTTATATCTTTGGCTTTATATAAATTTAACATCAGTGAAAGGTTACTAATGAGATAACAATCTACAGATATCTTTGTTTCGAGCACGATTTTTCAAACATATAGTATTAATGAAATAACTTATATCACCAAAAATTCCAGTTATGTTTTTGGTTTACAGATTTAAATTATTAAGGACTTTTTTAATACATATTTTATTACTTGATTTCAGTTAACCCTGAATGTAAGTAATTTGTTTTAGATAAAAAATTATACATGGTATCGTTAGTTTCAGTTGATGAAACTTTGCTATTGAAATTTTAATTATTTGTTGGTGTGGACGGGAGAGTATGGTAAATATTTGTACCAACAGTGTTTTAATGTGGTACCAAGATGTATCATCAGGTACTAAATAATATAATAGTTGTGTGTGAGTCTTTTCACCAGTGTAACCCATGTAATTTCGGCATATTAACGCATATTAACCTTTATGTATAATTCTGTTTCCTAAATGCTCTGTAGTTATCCCAATCGCGCAGTGGCAGTTCGTGATAATTTTATTTGTGGGGCGCTAGTTTCTTAAAAAATATTAACAATATAATTAAGACTCACCTTCAGTTCTTCGGTAATTTCATCCAAGTAGAAGGAACTGCGATTTTTGATAAAAAAAGAGAAAAAGTTTTATGTATATATGTACACAAAAAAGTTCACAGTATATTAATCACTTATATTTTCTTTAAAATATATCTATTTTTAGTCACCTGCTAGTGTTTTATAATATTTTATTTATAAACTGAAACTAACTGAACTGCAATACCGAGCCGAACAAAGCCAAATCCGTAATGCACTTTATATGATATGCAGAAATTTTGTGAGTTTTTATTGTCTGATTTAAATGTTTTAGATCTTTAAATCCTGTTACTCACCATATCTTGTCCATTCCGACAGAATCGGAATAAAATAGAACACATAGAAAACAAAACAGATCATTTACCACATGACATCCATAAATCCACTGACATTTTCTTTAGAAAAATGCCTCGTGAAAATACGTGCTTGTCTGGTTAGTTAAGAGTCAATTCTCGTGTTGGTCGTCCGAGCTTCTTGATTTTTACTTTTTCTGCCAACGGCAGAGTTTTAAAATTCACTTTCAGAATATTATTTATACTACTATTCTCAGTCATTTTGGCATCAACCAATTTAAAATAACACAAAAACTCTCAAAACAGTGAAACCACAAATAAATATAGAGCGAAGCCATCGAAACGATATAAGCACTACTACACTACACACACAATAAAAGCGCACTAGGTCTGATAACTTGAGCCAGAGACAACCCGAGACGTGCAAGTGGATAGAAAATTTTGTCCGATTTTAACATTTATTCGCTATCTCTATTTAATATAAGAATAGGCAAATATAGCTGTCCTAGTCCGATAAAATGGAAGGTGAAAGCAGAGGGTAGCACTTGCACTGCTGTCATTTCTGTTCTATCCCGCGCTTTTTATGTGGTATTTATCTGTCAACTTGAACTGACGAAAGAAGTGTTTGTTATTTTGTCGAGATTTTGATTATTTCTCGTTGTATTTTGTGATATTTGTGTGTTAAAGACTATTTCTCTTCTTAAATACTACCAATTTCATATAACTGGTAAGGTATAAAATTATAAATAATTTTATCCGCTATATCTAACCTATATATTAATCAGAAAGGATAAACAGTATTAGAAAATGTGCTAACTGTATCCTTTACTTATTT
The DNA here is from genome assembly GCA_029963845.1 of Rhamnusium bicolor. Classification (NCBI taxonomy): domain Eukaryota; kingdom Metazoa; phylum Arthropoda; class Insecta; order Coleoptera; family Cerambycidae; genus Rhamnusium; species Rhamnusium bicolor. Next base: position 734,245 of record JANEYF010002382.1, on the reverse strand, counting down.
CATTCCTCATAATAAACTTTGAAATTGGTTGTAGGTTATTTTTTGTTTGAGATGGCCACAGAGTCACGAATTAGATTGTGTTATGTGTGTGGTTCTTCGGAGGACGATGTGGCAAAACTTTATTATTTTCCTTCAAGGTTGGAAAGGTAAATTAAGGCCTGCACTAAATTAACAACACTTCTAACAGCACAATTTTTTTGGTAAAAAATTTGGCAAGAGAATATGGGTATACATTACATTGAAAAAACTCTTCAAAATTATAGGATATGCTCCCGTCATTTTACTGTTGAGAGTTTATGTCGAGCTAAGTAGTCATAGGTTGACCCGCAATGCAGTCCCCACACTTTTTCCATGTCATCAGTTGGCAACATACCAAGTGCAAGCAGGTAATATGTGTTTTACAAAATGTTGGTGGTGAGGGGTCCTTAGATATCAATCCATAGTTGTTACTAATTAGCTTGGTAGAATTATCGCAGACTTTTTACTATTATTTAATTTATTCAAAATAAAGAAATATAGATTTGAACCAATAAACATGGTCGCTAATATCTATCTCATTTTACTTCAGATCTAGCCTCAAGCGAGGCCTCAACTTCAAAGAATATACCTTATGAGTTGGCGGAGGAATTTCCTAGCATAGTGAAGGCAGCTAGTGAATTTTTGGAGGAGATTCCCAGCACTTCTGTATCAGATCAGAATATCACCGTTCGAAAATGACTGGGGAATTATTAGAATTGGGATTCCTTGGTGGTATAAGAGGCACAATGAGGCAGAGAAGCAAAATAAAAAAGATGCTCGTGAGGCAAAATGAATAAAAGAATCATAAAAAAATGGTGCTCGTGAGACAAAGAGAAAACTGAAGATTCTTTCGCATAATTAGAACCTTAATTTTTATAGAGCCACGTGCCACACAATACATGATTTTTTTTATCTAGCACTTAATAACATTTTAAGGTAGTCTCTGCAAGTCAAGCCTAATAAATATTTTAAATTTAATTATAATCATTAAATAATATTCTTTTTCTGCAACCTTCTAGAAATTTAACTGTGATCAATTTTTTGAGTGGAAAATACATATTTACAGGTCTAGCCCGGCAAAGTGACATAAGGATTTGTAAAGTCTTTACCGATTCCTTATGTCATTTTCTGTTGACAAAAAGTATCCGATAACAATTAAAAATGATTATTCCAGTCTTCCTTGAAAGTAAGTGTCTGATGTCTGTCAGTTGATTTTATATTTTATTAAAGTTAAAAAGTTTTTTGAGAGTAGCAGGAACCATTGCAGAAAAAACATTGTACACAACACACCCAGAAAGTGACTTTACTGGACTCGCCAGGGCTTTTGCAATGGAAATTGCCAGCTCGCCCTGTTAAGAATCACTTTCCGGTCTTGTTGCATAAATAACTATCATGCTTTCTTGATATTTTCTGTAATATATTGACAAAATGTCCTAAATTTGCTTTTTTTGTATTTTTCTGATTTTAATAAATTTTGTACAAAATATTATTACCTACCTACTTGTGTTTTGAGTGTTATGTTAATTATCCAATATAAAAACATATTTCTTTTAAATCTTATGTTAAGCAGTTCAACAAGGTTACAATTAACCTTTTGATTAGTTTAACATAACTCTAGTTTTGTAACTTTAAAATAGCTTTGTTTCTGCAGCAGTTGGTGATCGTTTGTGGATCATCAGAGATAGTCACTCGGTTAGTTTTTAACTTCCAGCGAATAGAAGCATTTAATCGACAACTTCTGGTCCACAAACGATCACCAACTGCTACAGAAATAAAGCTTATAAATAATATCAATAAAATAATATAAAGGGGGGTTTTGAATTTTCGCGGTCGTTTGCTTCTTGCGCCATCTACTTTCACCTTCCATTACAATCGACCAATTTAATACTGCGAATTAAATTTTAGCACGTACTTGCGCGTCTCGGGTTGTATCTGCTTGAGCCTTCTGTCGCGTTGTAAATACCGTTCTCCGCGATCGGCAATTTCCGCGCTCAGTTCGTTTCTTCATATATTTCCTTATACAAGGAATGGCTCATATGAGCTGAGCCTGCCCCATACTCTCTGGTTAGAGTTAGGTTGACGGTCAGTACATTATGTGACTTTATTGTACCCATAGCCGTGTCAAACGGGTAATAACTTTGCCTAAAAAAAGATATTGAATATAAAAAAGAGTGAAAAAAATATCATGTATTTATTTAATTACTGTTACATTTTCCTAATACTGACGTGGGAGGCTCGAGACCCCGCGCCTCTAACGAGCAGCGGCCACTGCAATCGCGACAGAGTTTACTCAAGCGAGGGAAACACACATTGTGGTTCGTTAGTTGACCACTTGTTCTTTAAGTATATATGTGTGAAACACGACCTTTCCTAAATCAAGTGCTCATTTGCATTCTTGTAACCAAAGAGTGGTAATATAATTTTATTTATAATGGGTCATACTATATTTATCAATAAATAGCATTTCCTTACACAATTTCGTTAGGAAAATATTTGCATTTTTAGACATTTTTAGCCTCGAAATATTTACTGCTAATGACTTTTTTCTTTATTTATTCCAGTCCGAATTATACATCGTATCCGAACTATCTAGAATGAATCCAGAATATCTTTATGATTTCATTAATTAGCAGGCGAACACGCATGTAATTAAGATTTAGAGGGTGACTCGCAAGTTGAGGACGATAAAATTATTGCAGGGCGCGGTGTGGGGATCGTAGCACCAGAGAAATGTCCAAAGGATCTACAACAATATAATATAAACTATATAATGATTGCGTTACTTGGTTTGGAACATTTCATAAAAACTAGTGATTCATTTGAATTTTATGATAGTGGTTGTTACATTGATCACAGTTATTTGATATTGACTGTATGTATTAAAGTTCTGCGGCCAATATACAAACCACGCATTTTTTTTGTGAAAAAGAATAATTATGTTCAATTCTGGTTTAAATATGTTCGTTTTATTCAAATAAAAAAGATCTGATACGAATTTCATTTAGAAAAAATCTGCCACGTAAAGGGTAATACAATTCTAATTTTGTTGTTAGTAAGCTGTTCATATGATTCAGTTTGCATTTCGGTGTTTATCTTAGTGGCAAATCTCAGTTTGGCACATGATCTTTCAAAATATTCGGAACTGTTTATTCAATACATTTAGTGAAATGTTACAGATACAATACATCTGTTGCCAAATTGTAAGTCAGTAATTGTATCCAACTTTATATTTTAAAATATATCCACAACTTATTCCAAGACTTATGGCCAAGATACAACAGTCTCCCTAAATGTTATAGTACGTGTACTGAATACGTTTAAACCAACATTTCCACTATTACTAGTTAGCAAAAGACTGTCCTTAGAAAAATTTGATCTGTCACAAGTCAAATGTTGCTGATTGTGTCGCGACAATGCGTTTGGTAGGCCGATCTCTTCAAGAACACGGATGTTACATGTATTCCCGAACCACCACAGCCGATTCTTACACGTTGGAGAACATGGTTGAAGGCAGCTTTTTATTATGTTTATTATGCTGAATATTTACAACAAATAAAAACTGTGACACTACAATTCAATCCTGACGAGGCTGTAGCTATTAAAGAGAGCCAGACAAAATTCGAAGATATTTCCGTTGAAATAACGTTAAAAACTATTTACAAGAAGTATAAAAGACTACATGACGCCATACAAAACTTACAAAACAGTTTGTTATCGTTAACGGTCACTGCAAATAGTGGACGAAGTAAATTGACTGCTACACTCAAACGCAAAAAATGAGCCCGGTAGAGCCCATAATTCTATTTAAAATATCAGATCTTTTATTAGATTTTGAAAAAAATTACGAAAAACCAGTAATATTTCAAAAAAATATTCTAACTTCTTTAATTTCGTTACAGGCTTTACTCAAAACCAAATTTAATTTGTGTGCGTAACAGTCAGTGAGGTAAGCTTGAGAAGTAATATCTTTTATTTTAGTTTGATGTCCATTAAGATGTCCTGACATAACCGCAGCGCCGCGCCTTCATAGGTTTGTGCAACTAATTTATTTTTCAAATCAAATTTACCGAATTCGTCGATTAATAATTTAAATGAACTGTCCACGTTTCTTCCACTACTCACATCAAAAAAACCAACAAACCTTTCAACAATTTCACCGTGCATTGCATATCTAAAAATTACGAAAACTTGAGATTTACAAATAATTCTGTCGTTTCATCAATTTGCCATGAGAAAAATTGTGTTGTTCTTCATAAATTTTGCCTTTAGTAATAAAGCTAACACTCAATTAGGTCATTTTGAATTGAATTAGACATCCCGGAAAAAACAGTGGCGTTGTTCAAAAAGCTCTCTAATTTTGGATCATACGTTTTTAAAAAATCTATTAACTCCTTGTAATTTCCTTTATTATACGAATCGCGTTTTTCGTCATGTCCTCGAAAAGAATTTTCTTGAGAAGATAAATATATACCTGCATCAATTAATCTCTTTAATATTTCCCAATTTTCATGGACTGTTTCATTAAAATTTTCTATTTCTCTTTTATGCGCAGAATCCAAGAAATTTACAATATTTCGTTACCCAACATTTCGAATTTAAAGCAACATGAAATATGCTCCTGAGATTTTTCATGCCTTTTTTAAACCTCGCGACCAATTTTGCAAATTATTAAACCCGGCCCTACCCCAAATTGAGGCTTTATCATTAGTAAATAACAAACAATTCCAACAATATGATTTGTTTCTAACTCTTGATGCTGTTAACCACTCGATTTTTTTGATAATTGCTATCACTAAACCCTTAATTTTTTTAATTCTTACCTTTTGATCATAACTAAGAGAACTAAATCCATTTAACAACAAATAATCCACCACGTCTGAATAATGAGACATGTCGTTGGGAATATTTTCACCTAGAGCACTCATTTTTTTAACCACCTGTTAAATATTTTATGCATGTTTATATTCTTCCACGAAACCACAAATTGCCAGTGTCCTTGTCCTGTAAACTGTTCATACTTTTGTGAGAGAGGGGATCAACGCTCAACTGAAGTGTACATGCGTTAGAATGAGATGGGGTGCTAGGGGCTTGTTGCCCTAACTGACAGATCCAGAATGTTTGCTAAAAATATCCGCTAAAAATTCAAGGTCACGAACAATATATTGAAATGAAGTTTGGCTGGCCGCTAGCCTCAGTTCATCCGGGCAAGCGTAAAGCGCGATGAGAGAGTGGGAAATATGCATACGTTAAGTCGACTATCCGGACTACAATGTTACATGTTTGTGGAAAGGAAATGCAATTTTTTTTTACATTGAATATTAATTAATTAATTATAAACAACATTGAGAATTGAGATATACCTAAGCAGAAATTTCTACTTGTGGAAAATATTAGTTTGAAGATATTCTGCTTCTCCCAAAATTGTAGGAGGCTCAGCCTCCCCTGCCTCCCCTGATCAGCCGCCACTGTATAGTACAAAAGATTGCAGAGTATGAGTAAGTACCCATAAGTATATGATTTTTAATTATATTAAATACTAAACGAAAATGGTCATTTCGTAGATATATTGTGGGCGAAAGTGTAGGCAGACGCCATTTTATAAATGAGGGTTTATATCAAATACGCAATTTTTATGTAAAATTTAGTATACATTCATGCTTTGCTCACACTGTCAAATAATTCTTATAAACAAGTTTAACGTAATTGACTCAATATAAAATTAAATGAAATTTACAACAGAAAAAATGGAAGATAAAGAACGTTTGCGATCTCATTAATAATTTAGCTAAATTATTAAGTTCATTTGGTGAATGCTCCTTTTTGATATCCGTACACAAGTAGATCTGTTTGAATGGAAATGTAATTTGACTTCTATTTACTTTCCAGTTAAATGAAAATTTGCTAGAGAACTGTCGGATATTAAGGATATTTGTTCCACAATACGGAGTTGGAATTTTATATAGGCTTTAACTTTAATATTACATTTGGTTAAATAATCCTAATCTCTGAATATTTCTGCGTCCATACAACTTGTTCCTTTCCATTTCGTCGATATTCGTCTATATATTAGCTTTAAAGACTAGAATATTGTTTCACCAACTGTTCTCTGATGTTTTCATAGGTTGTCTCTTCTATATAGATTCATAAGAAAATGTGGGAAACAGGTATGAAATCAAAAATAGCATAAATTTCATAAAATGCAAGTTTAATAAGTAATCCTGGCAAATGTCATTAATCCTACAGAGACGTACTGGGTATGCATCATATCATAATACTTGAATAAATACAATAATAAAAACAAAAATATTTTATATATTGTGACGTATGTTTTTGTACTATTTCGTTCGCTTTAAATTCTTTTTTATGTATTTCCTTATATTTTGTAAGCTTAGCGCTGCACATTATTATTAAACTGTTACATGACGTTCACACATGTACATTGTATATCTAAGTGATAACGAATAATAAATAAATAAATAAATAAAATAAATGGAAATAAATTTTATTAATACTGGTACACTTTATAAAAATATGTACAAAACTCACCTTCTTAAGCAGATTTATGAAGTAGCATGGTTGTCGTTATCACAAACTGGAGCACTTATATAAATAACTGTGTAGCATCAGATATGTTTCTACAGTTGTCTCAGTAAGAGATGTTCGCTGTGGTGAAAAAATATGTTTGTATTTTGAAAAAGACCGTTCGACATCTACGGAAGTAATACAGGGATAAGTAAAACACTCTGTGAACTCACTTAACGCAGCTGTAGATGCACCATCACAAATTTGTCTTAATTTGGCAAAATCAGGATCTTTCCGTAATAAACTCTCGAATTTTTCAATAACGGGCTTATTTTTTGCGTCATTTATAGTCTGTAGCTGTGTATTTACGTCGTCCACTATTTGCAGCGATTGCACTAATGACAACGAAGTATTTTGCAATTTTTCTATTGCGTCGTGTAGTCCTCTATAATTGTTATAAATAGTTTTTAAATCAGTTTCAAGGGAAACATCTTGAAAGCTTGTCTGGCTTTCCTTAATAGCTGCAGCCTCGTTAGGGTTGACCTGTAGTATCACAACTTTTATTTGTTGAAAATATTCAGCATAATAAAAAGCTGCCTTCAACCACGTTCCCCAACGTGTAAGAATCGGCTCTGGTGGTTCCGGAATACCAGTACACAGTATGTGAAATGCTCGAAGCCGTTTAGGGGATTTCAGAAATATTTTTTTTGTATTTGCTATTAATGCATCTACCTCTGAAAAACATTTTCGATTCGTTTCTGCTATAAGATGGAACGCATGCACTTTACACGTAACATGTAAAAACCTACAATCGTCTCTTTGAAGAAAACGGCCTACCAAACGCATCGTCGCAGCACCGTCGGTCACAAACATCAACACTTGACTTGTTGACAGTTCAAATTTTTCGAGTCTCCACCCGCGTAATTGTTTCGCCAGTACACGCAGTTAGTCTTTTGCTAGCTAGTAAAAGTGGAAATGTTGGTTTAACAGGGACGAGTACACGTACTATAATATTTAAAATAGATTTTTTTTTACAATCTGTCGTCTCGTCAACACATAACCACAGCCGTGTATTTTTTAATGCACATTTAATCCTATTTACAATGTCTTCACGAACACTTGGTACATATCTACGTAACGATGAACGACTTGGTAAATTCACCTGGGGATTGTATTTATTCCAGAACTCCCGAAATGCTGGTTTATCCAATATGCCCAGGGGAACATCACAGACAATCAGCATTAACAGTACATCAAACATAAACTGAGGTTCCAAAGAAGACACGCCATTTTTTTATTTTTATGCCGGTTACTATTGACATAAATTTTGCAGTCGTATTTATTCCAGCACATTAAGTCTTGATCACAAACTTTACAAATTATTTTACATCCATCATAGAATAAATCCGGAAATTCACCGATAAATTTATTCACTTTATTAGCGTACGATCGTTTTCTACTCTTTACGCTCAACATTATTTATTATTTATTAGTACTGTATGCATCGACCGACAGATAACAACTGAAGTGTGTCGTGTCATCGTCATCGTAAACAAGCGCGCGATGGCATTGGTATTGCGCCCGACCCTGAATCTACCATCGCTTGGCCAGGCTTATTAATAAGGTAAAAGTAAACAAATAACAGCAATAATAATAATTGATTAAACATTTTAAATAGTCAAAAATAAGATTAATAATAATTGATAAAAATTAACATACAATTTTATATTTCTAAAGATACATTTTGACAATTATTATGAATGCATTTACAAAGAGAGATACAGATTAAGTTATTTTTTTTTTTACAACTACAGGACATAGTTTTACAGTCTGCATTTACATTTAGGCTTAATTAAAGAGTCTGGCAAAGGAGGTTCTAATGTCCAAAACGACTCGACAACAATGTAGCCCGATCTAATACTTTGGAGCAGATATCAAAATCTTAATAATTAACTTATTGTAAACTTAATAATTAATTAATTAATTAATGGTTTATTAATTATTATTAAGTTTAATGGTGTTATATTTACCTTTAGCAGGTAAAAAATCTTTTTTTTATTTGAAAAACAAATTTTTGTTAAAATTTTAAAACGGTTTTCCACAATGTTGTGAAAAACCGTTAAAAAGACATGCCTTAAACATTATAGATCAAAATATTAATTACTAATTATAAGATGCTGGATTTGCGCACTCCCGTAATAACGTTATGGTTTTTTGTGCAAAAAAAACCTCCAAAAAATTTTGTTTGGCAACCTTTAGAATTTCAACCCGAATGAATCCTACGGATTTTTTAAAAGCGGAATGTTTCTTGGTGTCCGGTCTACTAATTATAGCGTGAAGACTCGAAAAAATAAATAATAAGCTAGAATGCCTCTAATCTATATAGAACACGCGTAAGTACTAAACTCATATATTAAAAACGTGCATGGAACATTCTAGAATTCATGGACCAGTGCGGGTAACGTCAGAAGGTGCGTTCGGCTCAGCACTTGTTTTTAGGTGGTAATGATTTGTTATGTATCTACTGAAACCATTAAATGGCTACGCGATTTTTCAGATATCCGCAGTTAAGGTGACGGCTCATTAATTACTTTTGAATCGTATCTATAAAAAAGGTTTATAGTTTACAGATATTTATAGTTAAATAATAATCATCAATCATTTAAAAAATCAAATAAAATTTACAAGTACAAAACAATTTTGCAATCAAAAACAATTGTAATTTTTTTTAAATTTTCCAGGTTCAAATTTGCCTCTGCGAGAAAAAAAGACCATAGAATGCAATGCAAAATGTAATTTTTTTCGCGAATGCATGCCTTGTTTACCTCCGGTACTTTATTTTTTTGTTAAATATCATATGGCAGTCAGACTATAAGTATTTTTCGTTAAATTCGTTTGAAATTTGAGGCGCAGAAAGCATATTTAATCAAGGGAAATTGTCTAGAAATACACCCCGTTAAATGTTCAGATAATAACATTTATTTTTATGAAATAAGCACAATAACGATATAACGAAGTAATTACATTTCCATCGGCTTTTGCGTCTCCACCATTGTTCTATACAATTTCCCCCAGTGTTACAATATTCTTCAGCATGTTTTCTTTTCAAATCTCTATAGAACATGCCTTTGTTTTTAGGGCGAGCAACGTCTCGGGTGAGAGATCTCCCTTCGAGGGTTCGTGTTGCGGGTCAGGCTACCACACCGTGGATTCGACCCCGCTGGGATCTCCGGAGGAGGTGGAAGTACCCAAGTATAGAGTGGTCATGCTGGGAGACGCCGGTGTTGGAAAGACCGCTCTAGTCTCTCAATTTATGACCTCCGAGTATATGAACACATATGATGCCAGTTTGGGTATGGTCCAATTTCATTAATATTTTTTTCTTTTTTTAGTATATAAGAATAGCATTTGGGTAGTTTTGGATTAGTATATTTTACTGAATGGTTCATTTTAAATAAATATACAGGGTGGTCTGAATTTAACCTTCGATAATTTGAGAATTAATTGTAAATGTGAAAATAATATGAGTTTTCTTAATAAACTTATGTTAAAAACTCAACCGTTTTAGAAATATATTTCTTTTTATTTTTTTTATCTCCTGAACTAAATGAAATATTTTATTGAAATTTGCTGAGTACATGTTCTTCAATAAATAATGTGTTTAATTGTTATATTCATTTCCTACTTCAATTAGAGGCGTAACTACGGGAGGGTGATTTCTTCATCTTAAAAAAAAAGTACGCCAATGATCAAAAAGTCCTTTTACAGTTAAACTTTATTTAGAAGTTCTTGCAAATTGATCAGAACAAGACAAGTATGTATTTCAAACATAAATAACATTTAAAAAAAGCATAGTTAAACATAAATATTTTACAATAGGTAACATTAGAGGAGCTGCGAAAAATGCTCACCACCCACCTCGATATATTTCTGACATCTTCGAATTCACACCGGTAGATATTTGATGTCTACTTTCTCTGGTCTCATCACGTACTAATTGAATTTTCACAATAAGCTCCTCTCTCTGGCTCGGTATATACTTGTCTTTCAAGCAACCCCACACATATGTGTAATGGTAATGGTAATGGTGGGAGAGGCTGAAGCACGGAAAGTAGGCCGTGTTTACCAACCCCCAGCTATCCCCTCAGCCAAGTGCTTCTCTTGCTCCCTCGTCGAATTTTTCGGACCTTCTAATGAAGGCCAGGATGTCACTCATTACGAGGGAGCTCATCTTCTCCTTTAGAAGCACCTCAAAATCGAAGATACGGGCGCCTAAACGCTCACACTGTCCCAGGAAGTGGTAATATGTTTCTTCACCGCTCCCGCATCCTGGACATGTAGGGTCTTACTCAATACCTATCAATGATAGATGCCTCCTAAATCTGCAGTGGCCTGTCAGAACTCTGATTAAAAGATTCAGAGTTCCGACTCCGGTCCATCTCGATTTGTTCGGCCCTGTCACAAAATCTCGAGTTTGCTTGCAGGCCCTGTTGGTCCTCCAAAGCTTCCTCAGTATCTCGTGGTTCCACTCATTGAGGGCCGTTGTGACCTGACTTCTTGTAATGCCTAACATAGGCTCAAACCCGAGACAGGGTTCCTCGGCTCCAAGTCTAGCCAGATCATCGGTCTTCTTGTTGCCTGGAACTCCGGTATATCCCGGGACCCACACCAGTCTCATTTGTTTATGCCTGACAAGCCCTTCTAGGGCGTCCCCGCACTCCTGAATGAGAACTGATCTCGTCCTGGGGGAGCACACAGCTAATCTAAAGGTTTAATGTTTGGGATCGCTGTGGCCAGACTACTGAACCTAATCTGCCTATCCAACGCTCTGGATAGAATTTCCATTGAGTCATTCGCTAATTACTGGTCCAAAATATGCTGGAGCACCGTCCAGTTGCATCCAAATGTCATTGTGGATATCAACGTTTACATTATCGAGTACATCTAACATATTAATTCTGAGAAAATCTTGGAAAGGTTGTGGTTTCGGCCTAGGTGACAAGAAATGATGATCACAAAGAGTCATTTATGACGCTCAACCAAATATTGACTTCCACGAAATTTAGTAGCCACCGACAGAAATTCAATCGTTTTTCTGCGTCAAAGAGGTGCAAGTTTTAAACAAGTTGTTTCATTATTCTTTGACCAAAGCCAACTAAGAATATCAGAGAAAACACGTACATATGATCAAATTTGCAAGGAATTCTAAATAAAGTTAATTATAAAACGGTACGTTTTACGGATAAATTACAGGACTTTTTACTCGTAAATTGACTGTACATTTTGAAAATGAAGGATAATTTTGATCAATATCGTACGTTCTTACTTTCTTATATCTAATATAAGGAAGTATAGTAATCATGATTTTTCTCGACCTCGAGATTTTGATTGATTTATACGTTTTGAACCCTCCTGAATTCGTTGTAACTATTTTCCGAATGATGTCTGTCGGTGCGTATGTGTGTGTGAATGTGTGTGTGTATGTGTGTATCCGCGATAACTCAAAAAAATACTAATGAGAGACTTCCCAAATTTGGCAGTTAAGATTGTCAACAACATTTTAGGTGACACATTGAATTTGGTGAATGTGGTACCTCCAGAAGAAACATAATGAATGAAAGAAGAAAAAAGGTACAATTTCGGGAAAAAGAATTAAAAATTTTTATTGCATTTCTGGACGAATCTCGACGAATTATAATGAAAAAACATAACTTTATGGAAAAAAATCTCTTCGCATGTCTGTAGTATCGCGATGGCATACACAGTTTTTGAGATAAAGCTTACAAAGTTGGTATACTTGTTCTAAAGGCCAAAGACAATGAAAATTCAGTGATCAGCAAAATTGTCCAGCTGAAAGAGGGCCCACTGGACCAAACTTATTTGTATTTGACTACAAAAAAATATATTCTTGATGAAAGATTATAAATCTATATCAAGCGAATAAAATATATTTTCCAAATACTTAAATAAAGCTGCTGTAAACTGAAATTTTGTATGCATTTGACCTCATAAAATGGGGTTAGGATACATCTGGCAGTCTGACATTTGAAATATCTAATTTAGTTACAAAAATGTCAATGGTAATAAGATTATTAAAATATATGACATGAATTATTATTGACAGTATCGAAGGACGCTAATAATTAATTATTAAAAAAAATTTATGAAACATTTCAAGGTACGTTTTTAAAATTTAATTGAGGTAAGTGAAGCATTAAACATAATGATTTTTTTTAGATTAGGATGATATATACTGGTATAAAAAAGTTATGTGCTGGCCACAGCAGATATTTTTCTTTAAAAAGAGGGAATCTCACATCCCCGTTGTTACACCTCTGGTTGAAGTAGGAAAATAAAAATGACAGTTATTATACATGGTACTTACTTATTAAGGAACATATGTACTCACCGAATTTCAATAAAATATTTCATTTAGTTCAGGATATAAAAAATAAAAATATATAATATGTTTTCGACATTAGGTTTATTAAGAAAAGTCATTATTTTCATATTTTCTATTGATTCTCAAATTACCGAAGGTACAATTCGACCACCCTGTATGGGATGTTAACGAAAAATGCTAAAAACATTTAATGGCATAATTTACGACTGAAAATAATAAAACGAGTTATAATAGATATGTGTTCGGAAATACTTTGTTTTCGGGATACAGTGTTAAAATTAAAAAGAAAATACAGGTTTTAATTAAATATGTCAGGAACTCTTTTGGATAGATATTTGAAACTTTGGTGAAAGATGTATCTAGGATCAGTAATTATTAGGCGTAAATCGGAGCGTAATACTAAATGGCATTGGCGTAGATTATTCCTACATTTTTGTGATAAAATGAATGGGTCATGGATAATTAGCAAGAATATGGTTAATACACTACGATTCTTTTTCTCAGTTGCAGTTGGTTTGAAACGATTAGTTGAACATGGTAATGTTATATGAAATAAAAATTAAAAATAGTGCATATCATGCCTTTTGGGTCATTTTTTTGGTACACATAAACAAAATTATTTTGTTCTTTAATAAGATAATTTTATTATGTTACTAAGATTCTAAAGCATTTTGGACGAGGTTTCCCCAAAAATTTTGTAACAACAGCCGATTGTTCTTGTCCTAAACTTACAGATTCACGTACTTTATAGGCGAGCTGGTGGCAATGTTGTGGAAGCAAGATGTTTATATGGAGAAGTCTTTGCTAACCCTATGTTGCAACATTTACAGTAATAGATCTGCGAATGAGGAAAATGAGAAAAATGAGTGGTAATTATTTCGGCCGCCGTGGAATGAGAACTATACGATACCCATACAAAAGGAATTGCAACTGAATTTTAAATAAATGCCAGTCACGTTACTGCTTGTAAAGTTCTGCCTGACACATGAGTAGATTCTTCTGGTTTATTCACAAGAATATTGAGGAGCGTCGATTAATTGCTTTAGTATTATCAACAGATAAAGAAGGTTTCACTTAAGACGGCAATTTTAAGATCCATAACGAGCATATTTGGGTAGATGAGAATTCACACACAAGCGAAGTATCAGCATCCATTTTCAATAAATGTTTGGGCTGGCATTTTTGAAGGCGGCCATCTTGTTATACATTGACAGTAAACGGAGATATTTAAGAAACTTTTTTAAAAACGAGTCGCCTTTCTTCCTGAAATATGTTCATGAATTGATGAGACAGAACCAATGTTTCATGCATGATGGAGCATCTCTATATTTCAAACGTCACAAAAGAACTATTTAGATCATGCTTTTCTGGAACAATAGATCCGTCAAGGAAGACCAGTTGCTTCGATTCTACGCATATCAAACCTACATATATGTGATTTTTATTTGTGGCGTCACCTCAAGTACTTTGGTGTATTCCACCCCGATAGATAATATAGTAACCTTTCGACAGAGATTTATGAATTGTTGTCAAACAGTATGCGAAACACCTGGTATATTTGAGAAAGTGAGACGGAATATGCGAGGTCGTATACTTGATTTAAAAAAAAACTGGTACAACTCTTGTAATCGAAAATCTTAATAGTTTAGTTGTGTGCATGTGTCTGTAAATAGGGCTGGCCAGGCATGTCGAGAGGGGGGGTGGAGAAGAAGTGATTTACCCCGGACCGGGGTTTTTTTGAGGAGATCGGTTTTCTTTGTGTTTTTAAACTTATTAAACCTTTCACTTTTATTTTATTCAAATGGAATTTTAAAAAATAATTAGAAAATAACTTTTTCAAAACATTTTCAAGGTTGCTATATTATTGTTTAAAAAAATAATATTTGTTACGGATAATTCTACTAATGGTTGTAATTAAAATACAAACTGAATAATGATAATTCTATATTTAAAATAAGAACACAAAAATACCACTTGAGATTAAAAAAAATGTAAACAATGCAAACTGAACATAAAAATACAATAAAAAAATAAAATAAATGAACTTCAATTACGTAATACAGAATTAACTAATATTTTGTCATTCCTCCATTAGCGTCTAAATCTGCCTGAAGTCTTGCAGGCATGGACAAAATCAGATTTCTTGCAAGGTCAACTTCTTGCGACAAGTTCTCCCAGGCGTCTTCAATTATCCCTTCCAATTCTTGGGCATTATTTGGATGGTTATTTAATTTTCTTATATGTTTCACCATTAGTCCCCATATATTTTCAATTGGATTTAAATCCGGACTTTTAGATGGCCACGGTAACAACTCTATGTTTTTATTAAGAAACCATTGCCTGACACGATGGGCCGTATGTATGGAGCAGTTGTCTTGTTGGAAAATAAAATTATTTTGCGGAAACACCTCTATTACTGACGGCAACATAATATTGTCTAATATTTCAATATATTTAATGGAATTGAGATGACCACCACTGTTCCAACACACACCTAACCCATTTAGGCTCATCCAAGCCCAGACATTGACTGAAAACCTTCCTGATATTTGTGGATCGGAAGTATATTTTTCGTCGTATCTAGTGGAAGGAGGCCTATATACGCGAACATGTCCATCGTTACAGGATTTAAAAACCTTTTCGTCAGAAAAGACAACTTATCCCCAGAAGTTTTCATCATTGATTATATAGTTGAGTGCAAAAATAATCCTACCCTGCTTCTTTTCTTCTGAAAGTTTGTATTTTTTAGCCGCTGAACAACTCTTCAAGTCGCTTTGTAGTTTTATTCTTCTGCAAGCAGTAGATACCGAAGCAGGGAAATTGCATTTACTGTAGTCTGAAAAGGGTTTTCTATTAGGTAATTTATAAGATTTTCATCTTCTTGATTATTGCTCTTTCTGGGCTTACCGGAACCAACTTTACGGGATACCGTTTGGTTGGCTTCCCATTGTTTTTTAACACTCATTATCGTGGTTTTACTCACATTGTATTCAGCAGCAAGTCTTCTTATGGACCAACCATCTTCAATTTTAGAAACAATTCGAAATTTTTGAATATCTGTTAGATGTCGAACCATTTTTAATAATGACGCCACTGATTAACGTCAAGTGACATTTGTAAGATTATTAATGTCAATCAAAGAACGAATGATTTACATAGCTAAAAGAAAGTGTACCAGTTTTTATTGAAATCAACTGTACCGAAGCGTATGTGGTCTCAAATGATGACTATTTTGAATAGTTATTGTAACAATTTTTCTTTTTTTACTTTCTTTTACCTAATATAAGGAAGTATAGTAATCGTGATTTTTTTCGACTTCGAGATTTCTACGATAATGCATCTTAGTATGTCGATCTCATTTAGCAATTACTGATACTTGATATATCTTTTAATAAAATTTGAGATATCTATTTAAAAGGGTTCCTGAGATATATTTGGAAAATGTATTGTTTTTATTAGGTTTAGCACCCTCAGAAATAAAACAATTCCGAACACGTCAATAGAAACTTTTTTTATCTTCAATCGTAGATCCTATTCTTACATTTTTTAACAACTTTTGTAAATACTATGTATGTTTTTTAAATATCGATATTTAAATATCATTTTTTGAAATTTCCTTTTAGTGACATGCAGAAAAAATTTTTCTTAATAAATTACAAAAATTATTTGACTTCTACGATAACTCGTTTTCAATATTCACTTAAAAATGTTTTATTATTGTACCTACTGCTACTTTTGAAATTTCATTTTAGTGACATGCAGAAAAAATTTTTCTTAATAAATTACAAAAATTATTTGACTTCTACGATAACTCGTTTTCAATATTCACTTAAAAATGTTTTATTATTGTACCTACTGCTACTTTACCGAATAATGTTTAGATTTTTCTGCTCGTTGCATTGACACCTCCAAGAAAGTTGTTTTAATGTTTAAAAACATAAAACCCTAAAGATATAGATCTTCCATTGACACATTGTAATTTACTTTCGTTGTCTATATAAAGTTTACCGTGAATATAAAACCTGAAGTTAGTATTAAAATTATATAGATAAGCTTCTTTAAGTTTGTACATTAAGTTTTTCTGTAAAGTACACAACATTAAAACTTTTCCAAGTTGTGCAAACGCTAATGCTTTCGAACAGTTTTATCAATATTACTGAAGTATTCAGGAACACACAAAAAAAATTTAAAAGATGTACCTAGTCGAGGTGAAAATTTTAAATTCCTTGTTTGCTAATTTATTTGTCAGTTCTACAAACTTATTACTCGTTGCCACAGTTGTAAAGCAACAGTAAATAATTATTTACGGTGAATAGACAAGACAGGAAAATCATTAATCTTTCTATGATTAATATTAATAATACTAATGCTAAAATCAGTGTTCAGTAGTCACTTTTCAGAGACTGACTAGGATTTATACACATGAATCTATAGGTCTATATCAAATGTCACATATGAGCTGAAATAACTATTTTGAAAAAAACATCATATTGAGTTAATTGTTTCCTGCATATTACATAAACTTCTATTTTCCAGACATACAGGTTAGGGCAATTAATAGTGCGTCGGACCTCGATATCTCGAGTTCTACGATAGCTAGAAATTTTTTAAAAAATTGCAAGTAAACTAGATAAAAAGTCTACAACTGGAAGTTATTTTCGAACATACAGGGCGAGCTAAGACGAAATTACAGGAACAAGTGCCTTTTTTTTAAATGGAATGCTATGTATATCAGTACATTTTTTGAAGCCTCTTTCTAGGCTCTATTCATTCCTACATTATAATTGGCTATCTCCCAACCACTTTGACGTACTGAATTTTTTTGTTGAAATAATGCCATCTGCAGATGGATATTAAAAAAATCACCACGGTCACAATTATGGGTTTTAAGAAAAACTTATGTGAATACCAGTTACGAGACATCTAATTAATGTTTTTGAATCATTTTCATTTCCTAAAAATGTACAGGGTGGCCAAAAAACTAGTATACAATTAAGGACTTTTTTAAATTGAATTTTCTCGATTTTTTTCAAATGGTATATTTTTCAACGATGTGATGTAAAAATGAAAAACGAACATTTTTTTGTAAGTACTTCCCTATGGCTAATTGCAACCATTTTCGTTTTATAAATAAAGAAGTGTTTATTTTTCAATTAAGAACTTTTTAAATTGAATTTTCTCAATTTTTTTCAAATGAAACACCCTGTGTATTTTTCGACGATGTGATGTAGAAATGAAAAACGAACATTTTTTTGTATGTACTTCCCTATGGCTAATTGCAACCATTTGCGTTTTATAAATAAATAAGTGTCAAATTCAAGAATAAACTTAAAAAAAGAGGTTCCGTCAAATAATTCATTAGAAAAATTTATAATAGGTGTTCGACGTGTTGCCCTTTTGATTGACACACGTCTTTATGCAATTTTGAAATGAGGCCATTTAGTGGGACCATTTCCATTGAAATAATATTTAACCAGTCCTTTATTGTAATGTTTTTTTTGTACATTTTTTTGCTGTTTTCGTTATTCGACAAGCAATAAAACCTCAGTTTGGTATAAATTGTCGTATATAAAGGACCATTTATCACACTTATCGATTGTTAGTTACAATTTGTATTGAATTTAAAATATTTGGAATTTTACAATATGAATTTTAATAAAGCGGAACTTGTAGACATGACTTTTGTTTTGGGCGAGTCAGACAGAAATTGTTTACTTGCCAATAGAATTTATCACTAACGTTATCCTGAAAGAAGGCTTCCTGATGGTAGCAGCTTCCAAAACTTCTCGATAGATTTCTGGAAACTGGAAATGTCGAATATAAAAAAAGTGAAAAAAATAAAATGTGTTGTGAACGAAGAAAATGAGTTTTCTGTGGTGCTGGCAACGGTTGAGAATCCCCATGTTAGTCAAAGAGAAGTGACCTCATTAGTAGGAATAAGTAGACGGTCTGTGGGTCGAATCTTAAAAACAAATAAGTTGCATGCATATCATATTCAAATGCACCAGGAATTATCTGATGACGATTTTCAAAAGTGCCTACAATGTTGTAATTGGGCCAGAGGTAAAATGTAAGTTGATGTCAACTTCTTCAATAATGTTTTATTCACTGATGAGGCAACTTTTCATAAAAATGGATTTGTTAATAGGCACAATTTCCATTATTATGCTTCGGAAAATCCTCACTTTTTTATGCAAGTTGATAACCAACACAGATGGTCTATAAACGTTTGGGGAGGAATTATTGGAGAATATGTAATAGGGCAACATTTCTTTGATGGTACATTGACTGGAGCTATTTATCCTCATTTTTTTTGAAAACTGTCTGCCACAATTATTGGTAAATCTCCCTGGAAGAATTCGAAATAGGATGTGGTTTCAGCAAGATGGTGCTCCACCACATTATTTAAATGCAGTTAGAGACCACTTAAATAATACCTACCCTCATCAATGGATTGGAAGAAATGGACCCACTAAATGGCCTGCTAGATCCCCAGATCTTACAAAAATTGATTTCTTTTTATGAAGATACGTGAAGGAAATTGTTTATAGAGACACACCACCAACAGTACAAAATATGAAGGAAAGAATAATAACTGCCTTTAGATCTATCACACCGGCAGTTTTAGGAACAGTGGGAACCTCATTTGAAAAGCGCATAGAGATGTGTGTCAATCAAAATGGCCAACATGTGGAACATTTATTATAATTGTTTCTACTGAGTTATTTGAAGAAACCCCTTTTTTTAAGTTTATTTTTGAATGTTGTAATTATTGCTCAACAAAACGAAAATGGTTGCAATTAGCCATAGGGAAGTACTTACAAAAAATGTTCGTTTTTCATTTTTACATCACATCGTTGAAAAATATACAGGGTGTTCCATTTGAAAAAATTGAGAAAATTTAATTTAAAAAAGTTCTTAATTGAATACAAATTTTTGGCCACCCTGTACATTTTTAGGAAATGAAAATGATTCAAAAATATTAATTAGATGTCTCGTAACTGGATTCACATAAGTTTTTCTTAAAACCCATAATTGTGACTGTGGTGATTTTTTTAATAGATAAAACTATAATTTATTTATCAACTTTAAGAGAAAGAACGAAGTAAAAACAAAATATTTTGAAACTACCAATAAAAGTGTTACATCTCTCAGAGAACATGTTCTACATGGCCACCATACACTTCATTACAGCGTTTTAGTCACTTGCTCAATGATTTTCTTACAGAAAAGAAAGTGGCTAGGTTAGTTCTCATAGTATCAGCAGCTTCCTGAATTCTTCTCCACAACTCTTCGCGAGTATCTATTATTTTGGATTAAACAAGGGATTTTATGTAACCCCAAACACAAAAATCCATCGGTTGAAATCTGGGCTACAAGGTTGCTAAGAAATCTTACTCTCACAACGGTTTGGAAACACTTCATTCAAGTAATTTCTTACTTGTAGGGAAAAATGTGGCGGTGCTCCGTCCTGCATCTACCACATGTTTATTCTTACGATTGGTGGTGGTATATCATCAAAAAGTTATGGTAACTGGTTTCTTAAAAAAATTAGGTGAAGTTCTCGGTTTAAATTGGGAGGCAGCTCAATTGGACCTAAAACTTTGTCTAAAATTAATATTAAATTCATATTGAAAATGCCTTTCCCTGATTAAATGCGGATTTTCTAATTGCCAAGAATGACTATTTCGCCAGTTAAAAACACTGCGTCTTGTAAATGTAGCTTCGTCTGTAAAGAGGATATTTTTGTAAAATGAACGGTCTTCATTTTGTTTTTTTTTTTTCGCATCTTGCGCCAAAAACTAACTCTAATTGGATAATCCCGTGGAAGTAAATTTTGAATGGAAGCAAAATGAAACGGGTGAAACTTCTCCTTTTTCAACAGTCTTACTATTGAAGATTGACTAATTTCAGTAGTTTCGGTATCACCAGTTACTTGAACTAAAACTTCATCTTCTTGGTCAGGTCGTATAATTTTGGGACGTTCTGTATGGTTCCTCGGGTGAAATCAACCTGTTCGCCTAATAGATTGAACAAGTTTTGAAAAATCTTGTAATTAGGATGTCTTCTACGAGGATACGTTTGTCGATATACTCTAGCTGCATCAAAGTCGGAGAAATTTGCTCTTGCATAATCACAGATCATATCTCTCATCTCTTCATTAGTAAAATCGTTATGTCATGTTTAATACAATTAACAAACACCAGCAATTAAAATATCACAATAAATATTTGACAGATAGTAAATAAATACATCTGTGTCAGTATGTTTCACTTATTTCCATACCATTCTTTGTTAAACATTTTTAGCACCTACCCATTAATTAATCAGGATGTTTGTTTTACTTTAACTAAGTACATTTTGAGGAGGAAAGAGAGGATCACTGCAAAAAAAGTAAAAAAAAATACGGGTGCGCAGGATTTTCTAAAATGTAAATATTTCGATAAGGGTGCATTTTATTAAGATAAAACAAATATCTCTTTTTTTGTTTAAAAATATTGGTTAAATAAAAAATTTACAATGAGCGCCCTCTATGCGATACAGCAAAAATGATAGCGAATTCGATTTTCTCACCTAATTGCACCGACATGTATGTGTGAAAAAGTAACTGAAATATAACAACATTACTGAATTATTTTAATAACTTTAACACCCTGTATCTCAGTAAGTATTAATATTTGACCACCAGTTATTAAGCAAAAAATTAATATTTTCCGCCATAGAATCGGCAGGTAAAATATTGTCCATTCCTTATGAATCACCCTGTATATGAAACTCAAACTAATCTCGGAAGTCTTTCGAAAGCTCTTGTATTTCTTCATGCATTTAGAAATTGTAATACAACTTCTTATATGTATAAAAAAGGTAAAATAAAGATGATAGCAAACGCAAAGAAATGCAGGAGAAAGTATTGGTATTTAACGATGCCAATGCCAATAGGTTTGTAAATGGGACTTGCGTCTCTTTAACTCATAAAGTAAGGGTTAAAATCGACGACAAATTTAATGAAGAAAATACATTTGGTGTACAGCAAAACTGTTGCAAAGCAAACTCTATAGGACTTTTGAAGTTTTTTCATGTTCCGTAATTTTCTTTAATTTCAATTTTTCGAAGGAAAGTCATTCTTTATAAAAAGTTTTACTTATTCGGAGACTTTATTAGTCGTAGGTTAAATATACAAAAAAATTTACAGACTGGTGGTTACTTTACAAATATGAAACGGGCTCAAGAAAAACTACCCGTATACAAACGTAACAAATATGTAACGGGGTCAAGAGAAAACTGTCCGCTTTTTTGTTTTGAGACAAAATAAAGGTTATCATGTTACGACATGTGCAACGGGCATTACATGAAGTCCTAAATAAACCACTATACACTGATCGTCTCTCGAAGTGGCCCACCTAAAAGATTAGTCAAATTTGATGACTCATAAAGTCATAACTTTTAAACGAACGGATAAATCTTGAATTTTTTTTTCAGCAGCGAAAAGATCGTTCCTTTGGTAATAAGTGTGCTTTATCGCGTTCATTTCCGATCATTATGTTTATTACACAGGGTGGTTTTATAACGACGTGGTTTCATTGCTAAGTTGTTGATATGTATTTCATTTATATGTCATTATTTAGTGCCATGTCTTAATTATGCACTATTTTTTTTATTTTCGAGAGATCAAAGGAATGTCGACGGAATGTCGTCGATTGTCTATTTAATCTTTTGATCATTTGTTCCACTCAACTTTGTGTTTTTCGGAAATGTGAATACTTTTCAACTATTTTTATTTGGCCTGTCATATTTTGATGCAAAACACATTTTCCTCGCTAATTCGTAAGCAAAAATGATTGATACATATTAAAAAACGATTTTTATTAATATCACAAGACATCAAGAAAGAACATGGTTAAAGATCCTTTTGACACCAACAGCAAAGTTAACTAACAGGCTTTTTCTTTTTGAAACATCACATTTATCTAAATTTAGTAACAAAACCATTACTGTGTTTGTAAGTAGATGTATCGTTTTTAGAATAGAATAATTAAATTAATCATAAACAGAGATATTTCATATATTTTATTCAGTCTTTTATATCTTTTTTTTTCTTCTTACTCTGTCGCCCTTTATAACCCAGTTGATATAGAGGCTATAATAATACCATACTGGATTATTATATATGGAATTGGTTTATATAAATATTCAGATATTGCAACACATTTCATAAAATTACAGATGCACACTCAAAATAGGAAAACATATTTTCTGAAAAAATTACGTTCATCTCGATTTACTCTATCAAATATATCGTTAGAGTCGCAATAAGTTAACTGTTCATGCTTAGTACCCTTCGAATGAAGTAAAATTTGTTGCCAACTTTTAACGAACAATCCAAACGAAATACCCTATCCATACACATAATGTCTATGGCCCTATCAGACTCGACTGTTGCAGAATTGGGGTCATTTTCGTCTAGTAATATTTTTTATTATTATTTTCAGATGACGAATTTGGAGAAAGGACTGTATCAGTGCTACTTGATGGAGAAGAATCAGAAATGATATTTATTGATCACCCTTCCTCAGAAATGTCGGTAAGTTGATTACTTCGTAGACAAATTATTTTAAGCCGCTATGTTGAATAATTTTTGTTTTTACTTTCTTATATTTAATATAAGGAAGTATAGTAATCGTGATTTTTTTCGACCTCGAGATTTTGCATGATATGTACGTTTTGAACCCTTCTGAATTCATTCTGACTATTTTCCGAATGATATCTGTCGGTGCGTGTGTGTGTATCTGTGTATTCGCGCTAACTCAAAAAATACTAATGGGTGACTTCCCAAATTTTGCAGTTAAGCTTTTCAACAACATTTCAGGTGACACTTTAAATTAGGTAAAGGTAGTACCACCAGAGGAGACACAATAGATGAAAGAAGAAAAAAGGTACAATTTCGGGAAAAAAAATAAAAAATTTGATTGCATTTCTGGACGAATCTTGACGAATTATAATGAAAAAACATAACTTTATGGAAAGAAACCTGTCTGCATGTCTGTAGTATCACGATAGCAGCCACAGTTTTTGAGATAAAGCCTTCAAATTGTATACACTTGTTCTAAAGGCAAAATTGGCCAGCTGAAAGGAGGTCCACGGAGCCCAAACTTTTTTTGTATTTGACTTTACAAAAAAATATTTTCTAGATGAAAGAATATAAATCATGTCTACAATATCAAGCGAAGAAAATATATTTTCCAAATACTTAAATAAAGATAATGTAAACTGAAATATTTTACACATTTGGCCTCATAAAATGGGGTTAGAATAAATTTAACAGTTTGACATTTGAAATATCCAATTTAGTTACAAAAATGTCAATGTCAACAACAAAAAATTATTAAAATATATGATATGAATTATAATTGATAGTATTGAATGACGCTGATAATTAATTATTTAAAAATTTTAATGAAACATTTCAAGGTACGCTATTAAAATTTAAATAGGGTGAGTGAAGAATTAAATAGAATGTTTTTTTTATATGGTACAAGAAAGTTATGTGCTGGCCACATCAGTTATTTTGAGATATCTTAGTAACTATAGATTTATGAAAAAAGTTGAAGGAATCTTTTTTTGTGGAATATTGTGGAACATTTTTTTTTAGAATATTTCTTTTCTAAAATGAAAAATAAAAAAAATATGGTATAAAAAATTATAGTTTTTTTTTCAAATATCTCGTTAAATGCTATTTTACGAAAAAAAATTGAAGTATATCTTTATTTTTAAGGGTATTTTTGGAATAATATACAGCTTGTGCTAAAAATGTTCTTCGTTGTCTTCATCTTCTTCCATGAAACAAGAATTCATACAACTGATGTCATAACATTGGCCACATTTCACTCCTATTTTTCCACATGAACAATTTTTGGCAAGATGATTTTGCAAGTGCAAAATATTTATTTTAAAAGGTCTCCTATTAGATAGATTGAATAAGAACATGATGACCATGGTAATCTTTTTTCACCCATGCTTTAAGGGATCAAGATGGTTGCCAATATATTCCTAAACCTAAAAAGTTGGTAATGATAACATATTAATTGCGAGAATCCAATTTAATTACCAATTTTGCAAACTTCTTTGATATACAGCACCATAACGGAATATTTAACAATTTAGGTCGTTTACTTGATCTTGTTTTCTCAAACCTAAAATGTGAGATTTCTCGAGATAATGCGCCATTAGTACATGAGGATATTTTTCACCCAGCTCTTTTCTTTAAAATCCAACTTCACCAAAAATGTACAAACTTTGCATCCACCAATGATCAAAAAGCTTCAAAGCTAATTATCCAGCTCTATATAATGCTCTGGTATTAACGGATTGGTACTATTTATTTCAGATGTTGATTTAGCTGTTGAAGCATTTTACATTAAATAGTATTTTGGACCGGTATGTATCTCAAATTAAATTTTATAAAAAGACATCCAAAATCGTACACTAGCGAAAGAATAAATAAATATTAAACAAAAAGACAAGCATTTCCATAAGTACATAAAACAAACTATTATTACCATTTAGAACAGTTTAAAAGATTTAGAATTTTAATAAAACAACAGACATATTTAGAATATCAAAGGTACCTCTCTAATATTGAGTCTTCAATATCATCGGATCAAAATATATTTTTGTCATTTGCACAATCAAAACGGCAACAAACACGAATACCTGGTAAAATGTCATATAAGGATAATAACTACGATAATCCACAAGATATTGTAAACATATTTTGCAGAGTTTTTTAGTTCAGTATATACCGTTCCATGTGATACACAAGACAATCACGTGACTATAGGCAATAATAACTTTTCAGTATTACAAACACCTCGATGTTAGAAATTCGAAATGCTGTAAGAAGATAAAGAACAAAATTACATCCGGCCCAGGATCTTATACCATCCTTTTTGGTGAAAGATTGTGCCAATGCATTCTTAACACCGTTTTGCTTTTTATTCTGTTCAATATTTCAATAAAAACATCAACTGGAATTGTTCTATTCAACTCACTTTCAGATAATGTAAAATACTTACCAAATAGACCGTTCAAATCTGAATTAAAAATACATCTTTTAGCTAATGCGTACTACAGTGTATCAGATTTTAATTAGGTGTGTGTTAAATATGGTTTTGTCTTTATATAATTTCTTGACTATATTAGCATTAAATTTCACTATTGCTATGTATTTTTTTCTTATGTTTATTCATATTTACCTACATTTTTATGTGTAGATGTGCATGTTAGTTTTATATTTTGACATTTTATTTTTACTTACATTTATGAGTGTATTTGTGTACATTAGATTTATAAGTATTTATCTACATTTATGTTTGTATTTCTATGTTATGTAGTTATATATATTTGATTTGCGTTTATATATGTAACTATATTATTTTATTTATATTTCTGACGTGTCAAAACACCACGGTGTATTTCTATGATCAATAAAGCATTCATTCATTCATTCATTCAATTTTTTCCAACCGATGGAAGGTGGCAAAGGCGTCTCCGATTTTTAAAGCAGGCCATACGTTAAAGATAAGCAATTACAGAGAAATTTCTCTTTTGCCAAAATTATTGAAATCATTTTATACAATCGCATCAATATGTCCACTAAAACATGTCATCAGTAGATCAGCGTGGCTTCGTATCTGAGAGATCAACTACTACGAACTTAGTAATATTCAGTCAAACAGTTTATAATATTCTAGATGAACGAGGATAGGTAAACGCTTTGTATATTGATTTTACCAAAGCCTTTGATCGCATCCCATCAATTACTCGTACAGAAATTAGCAAAGTATGGATTTAATTTAAATCTATTAAATTACTTTCAATCATATTTAACAGGCAGACAAAAATTTATATTTTACAATGGATATAAATCGTCAATATACTTAGCCACTTCCGGAGTGTCGCAAGGTTCTAACCTTGGGCCTTTACTATTTCTATTATTTATTGACGATTTATGCACTGAATTGAAGTGCAACAAATTAATTTTTGCAGATAATTTAAAAAATTTTAAGAGCATAAATTCCGTAAACGATTGTGTATATTTTCAAGAAAACCTTAATATAGTCAGCACGTGGTGCGGCCTTAACAAAGTTGGTATCAATGCTGCTAAGTGTAATGTCTTACACAAGAAAGAAAAATTGCTTTAACTACAACTATAGCATTAATGACACTGTTTCAGAGCGCATACAAACAATTAAAGATTTAGGTATATATTTTGAATCTGAATTGAGTTTTGTGGAACATATACATATCAAATCTAAAGAGGCAATCAAAATGTTAGGATCGATCATGAGAAACTGTAAATCATTTACTAATTTAAATTGTTTAAAATCATTATATTATTCTTATGTACGATCAAAACTTGAATACGGATCCATAATCTGGAACTCTTACTATTTAGTTCACAAAGGCGCGTTAGAGCAAGTTCAAAGAAAATCGACAAATTCCTACATTTTACACTAAATGAGCCAATACCAATATGTTACTATAATCACTAATACATTGAATGTGCTATTATTTTAACAAATTAAGTCAACATAGTGATATAAACCTTTGCACACAAAATCAGCTGGTAAAATATGCTAAGCAAACTTTTAGTATGTAATTTTAGCTTACTGTTTCCTTTATTTATTTTTCTTTTGCATGTTATATAAATATAGATTTTTTTCTCATCGTTATTTGTATTATTTTATTTTTTTCAATAATTAGTTCTTATTTTGTTTTTCTTAACTATTACTACCTCACTATATTTTTTTTTAATTTAATTTTCAGTCATTTCAGTAACATTTATTGTATCTTTATGTTCAATATAAAGATTTGTTACTAAATATTATAAAATATTTCGAGTATTTTAAATTATCCTGTAATTGAGTGTTACCTGTTAGGCAAATAAAGCATATTATTATTATTATTATTATTATTATAAAATCACTTATCTACAACCATCATACCTGAAAATATGTTCTTAACTGATTCATGTTTTTATTATCTCCTGGGGACCGATATAATTTTAAAAGAAAGTCCTGACTTCTCTATTTCAGATTTCTCAGTAGTTTTATTTAAAAGCACCTGGATTTTTTAACAGAATTCCTTGTTTTTCTCAGTAGAAATAGGCAATATTTTTTTGATTTATTGAACACAAAGGATGTGGTATCATTCTCTGATATGGCATGCAAAATCAAGAATGATCCTTTAGATGTTCCAGTTTGTCCTGTATGTCACATATTTTGGCTTTTATCAGCTTTTGTCACCTGACCTAGACGAAGCATGCAAATATTTTTATTTTTAGAATTTGTATTAATTTTCTAATAAGTTGGAATATAAAAATAATGACCAAATACTTTTAAAAATATATCTAACTTGGAGTAAAACGCAAAATTTTTCGTAGGAGAAGAAAATTACCATATTTTTTTTTTTTTTTTTGTTATAGACAGAAAATATTTAAATAAAAAACATTTGTTCTTTCATTTTTCACAAAAAAGGTTTGTTGTATTTTTTTTCATAAAACGCATAGCTACCAAGAAATAAAAAAAAGCAAAAAATCCAAGAAGACAGCCATTTTTTTCGAACTTCTCCCACAGGGAGCGAATGGGAGTTTTGACAGGTTAAAAATGAAGTTGTTGTCTAAGTGTTCCTGCTGAGATCGGCTTGTTACTAATTTTTTCTACCCTGTCCCTCTATATCCAGCCTAGGCTATTTACAACCAGGGGAATTGAGATTCTAATGAATTTAATTAATTTATTTATCATAACAATTTATCCTTTACATACCTGGAATTTTTTTTTTAAATAAAAAGAAAAGAAATAGGGTATCTTCTTAAACGATCAGTTCGTCCCCGTTAATCCATGCATAATATTATCATTATTCATTCTGAACTGTTCTGTGCGTTATTAATTTAGATTACCTGAGCTTAAATTGTCTAATTTGTATTAGAAGCTCCCAGCTTAATTCTGACAGTAATGGGGAATTTGATTATGAATCGATTATGTGGTGGATATGATAATAGGATGTAACCAATTTAAGTTTTCTCGCCATATTAATAAGTATAAGAATGCGGTTAATTTAAATGACTAAAAATATTTATCAGTTCATAAAAATAGCTAATTCCAATTATATACAAAAATAGCCCAATAAGAGGAATAGTTTATATTTTGAAATGTTGGGTTGTACTCGTTTCTGAATGAATAGTTTGAATGGCAAAATAAATCATGCCCAACCGAAGTAAGCTTCATCCCATTTCCTCCCAAAAACCACGCCTGGCGGTGTTTCGCGTTTGTATGGAAAATAGTTAGACATAGGCGCAAATCAAGAAGGATACAACATTTTATAAAATTCGCTACAAAAATATTTTATCCGCATTAGCTATACATAGGTGCAATGAAATTCGAGCATTAAACGACAAACCTGAAGGGGGACTTCAGTACAAACACAAATTTGTCCGTCTCGCTTTGTTTTTGTTCCATGGTCACACTGACTAGGTTCCAGAGTTGCGATTACTAAGGGTCTAACTATTACCACCCAAAAACAAGGCCTCAGTACTGTGGCCTGACATCACAACCGCTAGTCCAGGCGAGTCAGCATACTCAGCCGTGCTCATAGCAAAAACGAATATTAATAAACAGCGCTAAATTATTTTTAATGTTTAGTAAGTGCTTCCTGTAAAAAGAGGGGTTGTCAGTCGTTAACTTAGCCCTTATATCGCACCCCATTCGGTTTTCTTTAAAAGAAAAACGAAATTTCAAAGCAAAAATCCAGCGGAATTCATGTAACTAAACTATTGTGAAAATGAATATGAGAATAGATTTTAGATTTAAATTTCAAAGAAATAAATTAGAAAATCAGTACGATGTAATAAATCACATTTTAATGGGAAATTTTTAACACGGTTTAAGAAGCAATAAGTCAATAAATAGGGGTTTCTATACTAGGATTAACAAACAAGAATTACAATTTGAAAACATCAAAGATTGAATGAAGATTGGCATGTCTAACTGGTCATTATGTAAATAATTGCTGGGGTTATTGATAGATTTAAACATTTCTATGGATACTAATAAGTTTAATTTTAAGCTTTCTTGCACATGTGCTTAAATTTGGAAAATTGTGACCTAACTCTAAAATATGGTTTAGAAAAGTTGAAACTGTTTTTTGGGGTTAGCAAATTAAAATGTGTTTTATTATATCGTAGTAATTATCATTTATGAATACCAAGTAACGGCTTATGTAATTTAATTTTTGTACTTATTTAATTTATATTTATTTACCAAAATATTGAATTGCAAAAACTTATAGTGTATCGGGCTGTTTTGAATAATTATTTATCTGTTAACATAATTAATATTGAGAAATTCGTCATAACTTTTATAACTGATAGAATTTGGAGACATAAATATTCTTTTTCACTTTCCTGAAGGGCTTGAACAAAATCAGTTGCTCAGTTCCCCGAAGTTTACCATCCCTACATTGACGAATAGATAAAGATTTTGAAAAATATTCGAAACCAGGAAATTTTATAGGTGTTGCATGCAACAGTAATTTTACAGTTACAACCTAACCTGCTCGGAAATCTTGTTCAGAGATTTCTGTAACGAATTGCTGTGTGATGAAATGAAACTCGCATACTTTAGTGCACATTGTAGGTGTAAATCCTTTTCTTGAGATAGCTGAAATATGTTTTTTACACAACTTTCATCCTTCGGTAAATAAAACACACGCCTTACAAATAATTTACTTTGCAGCCCGGTACACTGCATTTATACGGCATGTTTATGAACTTCTACACTGATGATTTTAATTAAAAAATACTAATTATAGCGTAAAATCTGTCTGAAAAAAACAAATAATAAGCTATCTATATATAACACGCGTAAGTAACTGAACTTATGTACTAAAAACGTGCAACTGCATGGAACATTCTAGAATTCATAAACTAGCGCGGATAACGTAAAAAAAGTCCATTCGGCGCAGCACTGAGGCCTTGTTTTTAGGTGGTAACGGTCTGACACGCCAAGGGGACAGAAGAGGCCATAGTGTGAAAGGTCTCACAATTTAATCATTAAAATGTATTTTCTTTAATTTTTGTCTGCAATTTCATACCCCAATTACCATGTAGTTTATAACTGTAGCCTTAAATTTGCCTATTCACATCAAAATTCGTATGTGATTTCTTAGGTTTAGCGCACATCGACTCGGTAATGTAAAAGACAGCGGCTCCTGCTTTCACCCAGATCGCCCAGATTCGAGGCCTGGCCGGACCATGTTGATAGAATAGAACAAATAGAGCTTTATTCATATTATGTTATACATATGTCATGTTTACATAGGTCACAGAATTACTTAAAAATAAAGAAACACAATAATTATAAAAACAATTTAAAAAAACATTTTATTCAATCGTTGTAAAAATAGAAAAGAAATACGGAATGTTTTTTTTTAATTATTTTAGAAGTTAGGCGCAAAATATATACATAACACACATTTCTTCTTAATTATCATGTTAAATAAGGTCAATTTTATATTCACAAATAATATAGGTGAGTAATATAAATACAAAAGCACATAATATGAATCAACCTTATAACTTCAAAATCCCATTATGTGCACAAAAATATTCAAACAGAAGATTAAAATATCCTTTTAAAAAATTGCTTTACACATAATATGATGAATATTTATAATATCAAACTTATCTTCTGTCTGGGTGTTTATTTATGTTTTTAGTTTTTATACATATATGTATTTACATTATAAATTCTTTATATTATATATTACTTATATTATAAATACATACATAAAAACTAAAAACATAGGTAAACACATTGATATTGTTACGCCACTGGACTATGTAGACTGGTTAGATAAGACTGGAATTGTACGCTAACGGCCGGGAATATTCTGGACTCCTCTAGATCATGTGAATGGAAGTATAAATAAGACACACGGTGTGCCGAGTCTTAGTCTGAAGTCGAACGTGAACGAGTAAAGAAGAAATACGAAAGAGACTTATAAGTGTTCAGTTGTGATTATAATTAGGACAGTGATTAATTCATTGTTGTTAATTGTTAATTAGTAAATAAAGTAGTTAATAAGTGTTACCTGAACTTTCAATCAACGAATCTACGAGTAGAGGTGTTTGTGTGGATAGCAAACACGTAACAATTTGGTGTCAGAAGTGGGATTGGAAGAGAAATTTCTGGAATAATCGAGAAGGTTCTACAGTGTTCTTCTCAGAAATTAGTGGTAACACGAAGAATTAAACTACTGGACAGTGTTGGAAGACTATTTTTGGACTGAATAGTGACTTTAAAGTGGATTTTCGAGAAGTTTCTAGAACATTCGATTTAGAAATAGCTGCAAATACGCGAGTGCCGCTAGTAAAAACGTGTTATAGACTGAGAAAAAGGACTACTAGTGCAATTTCGGGAAAATTCTAGAACATTCTATTTGGAAACTACAGGAGATACGTGAATTGTGTCGACGGGAACGTGTTGTAGACTTAAAAACAAGACTATAAGTGACTTTTAGTGACAATTCTAGAACATTCCATTTGAAAACCACAGAAGATACGTAAACTATGTTAACGGAAACGTGTTTTAGACTCAAAACAAGACTTATTAGTGATATTTCGTGAAAATTCTCGAACATTCCATTGGACAATTAGTGGAGATAAGTGAATTTTGTCAACGCAAAAGAAGTATAGACTCTAAATAAGACTTTCTAGTGCTGTTTCGAGATTTTTCTGGAACATTCCATTAACAAAATAGACGTGATTTCAACATTTTACAGACTTTATAGTGTAATAAACTTTATTCTGAACTAATTTACGTGTCGTGAGTTAATGCCAACAACAAGAAGCATGGCGGAGAAACAAACACAAGACTTACTTGCAGCATTGGTGCAACAAATGCAAGAACAAAGAAAAAATTATGGAAGATCAAGAAAGAAAGCGACAGGAAGAAAAAGAAGACTTGACAAAAATGATCGAAGGCCTGGAAATAAGACGACAAGAAGAAAAAGAAGAACAAGAAAGAAGACGACAAGAAGAAAAAGACGAACAAGAGAGAAGACGACAAGAAGAAAAAGAAGAACAAGAGAGAAGACGACAAGAAGAAAAAGAAGAACAAGAGAGAAGACGACTGGAAGAAAGGGAACAACAAAAAAAGGAACGCCAGGAAGAATTAAGACAAATTATGGAGGGACAGCATCAAGTCATGCTCTCGGTCACTGAACAATTGAAGGAAGATGTACACGCTGAAGTCATGGAAGTTAAAGAAGAAGTTAGTGAAGTTAGAGGAGAAATAACTGAAGTTAAAGGAAAAGTTGGTGAAGTTGAAGGGGAGATAGCCCGGTTGAAACAACAATTAAGAGAGAAGGAGGCCAATTAGTAGTGTCGTCTGGTGCTAGGTTACAACCACCTTCCTTCGACGGTCAAAGTTCATGGTCAACTTATAAGAGACAGTTTGAGGCAGCTGCTCGTTCAAATAACTGGAACGATGAGGAAAAGGCAACAGCATTGGTATTAGCACTAAGGGGCCAAGCATTAGACCTGCTCCAAACAATTCCTGCCGCACAGCAACAAAACTTTGGCATTTTGGAGGCAGCGTTAGAACTAAGATATGGCGACCAACATCTCGCCCAAGTATATCAGGCTCAGCTCAAATCACGCAGACAACGAGGTGGGGAGAGCCTCCAGGAGTTCGAGGCTGCGGTAGAAAGATTAGCCCATCTAGCCTATCCTGATGCACCAATGGAATTTCAACAACAGTTAGCAGTTGGTAAATTTATTGATGGAGTAAGGGACCAGGAAGTTAGGCGAATTCTTAAGTTGGCCAGGCATAAGCTTAGTAGTGAGGCTTTAGTACATGCACTGGAGATTGAAGCTGCCTATGAGGATACCACACAACCAAATCAGAGAGTACGAGCTGTGAGTGTGGAGGAAGACAAGCCATACAACACAACACAAAACCTGATATCTGATCTGTACAAGATGTTGACCCAACTACTGAGAAAATCGAACTCCCAGCAGAGACAAGACCAACAACAAAGTAGTGGGAGGCCGAATGGAGGCATCCGTTGTTATATGTGTGGCAAATTGGGCCATATTAAGAGGAACTGTCATGAGCTCAACATTCAAGATCCGAGACAAACCCAACAGCAAAGTAGTGTGAGACAGAGTAGAGAAGGCATGCGCTGTTATAAGTGTGGTAGAGTGGGCCATATTCAGAGTAACTGTCGTCAGCGCAGTCCTGAGGGGGTCGCAGTAATGGAGAAGCCGCAGGAAAACTGGCGAGCTGGTACTTCGTGGAATATAGCAGATGGCCTTTCCAAAAGACCGTGTCAGAAAGACTGCAAGCCTTGCCACCGCAAGGAAGAACAACAAAATGTACAAATAATGAAGACCATTAAGATTGATGTTCCGGATTATTGGACAAAAGAGTCGTTAAGGGAAGCGCAGTTAAACGATAACGAGACTGGTCCTGTTCTGAAATGGAAAGAAAGAGGGACCCGACCCGATTGGAAGGACATTTCAAATAAATCAGTGGGGCTGAAGGCTTTATGGGCACAATGGGACTCCCTTATCGTAGAGGATGGACTGCTGAAGAGAGCATGGGAAAGTCCAGATGGGAGGAAAGTTACTTGGAAATTGTTAATCCCCAGGTGTCACGTAGCAGATGTATTTCAGCAAGTGCATAATGGAACGTCTGGCGGACATTTTGGCATAAACAAAACCCTGACCAAAGTAAGAGAACGTTTCTACTGGGTAAACAGTCGTCAAGATGTGGAGGCTTGGTGCCGCCAATGTGAAGTTTGCGTGGCAAGAATGGGGCCACAAATAAGAAATAAGCAATATAACGCCAGGGCTCCTTTTGAGCGAATTACCATAGCAAGTGACCATATGAAGGCTCGTTATGATCTTAAGGCTAATTCAGGAGGGTACCAGGTGGGAGAATTAGTTGGGCTATATAACTCAAGACGAAAGAAAGGCAGGTCCCCGAAGTTTCACCCGCTCTGGGAAGGTCCTTACACCGTCGTCACCAGATTAAACGACGTTGCATATAGAATTCAGCAAAATCCAAAATCTAAGATGAAGGTGGTGCATATAGAGAGACTAGCCAAGTATACAGGGACTAATGAATTGCCTGATCGGGACGTTCAGGCTTAAGGAGGGGGCAGTGTTACGCCACTGGACTATGTAGACTGGTTAGATAAGACTGGAATTGTACGCTAACGGCCGGGAATATTCTGGACTCCTCTAGATCATGTGAATGGAAGTATAAATAAAACACACGGTGTGCCGAGTCTTAGTCTGAAGTCGAACGTGAACGAGTAAAGAAGAAATACGAAAGAGACTTATAAGTGTTCAGTTGTGATTATAATTAGGACAGTGATTAATTCATTGTTGTTAATTGTTAATTAGTAAATAAAGTAGTTAATAAGTGTTACCTGAACTTTCAATCAACGAATCTACGAGTAGAGGTGTTTGTGTGGATAGCAAACACGTAACAATATTGACATTTTTGTAACTAAATTAGACATTTCAAATGTCAAACTGTTAAATTTATCCTGACTACATTTTATGAGGTCAAATGTATAAAAAATTTAAGTATACATCAGCTTTATTTAAGTACTTGGAAAATATATTTTATTGGCTTGATATAGTAGACATGATTCATTCATCAAGAATATATTTTTTTTGTAAAGGTAAATACAAAAAAGTTTAGGTCCCGTGAACCTCCTTTCAGCTGGCCAATTTTCCTCATCATCGAATTTATTATTGTTTTATCTGAAAAACTGTGGCTGCTATCTTAATACTACAGACATGCCGACAGATTTTTTCGATAAAGTTATGTTTTTTCATTATAATTCATCGAGATTCGTTCAGAAATGCAATACAAATGTTTAATTTTTTTTCCCGAATTGTACCTTTTTTTCTTCTTCCATTCATTGTGTCTCTTCTGATGGTACCACATTCACCTTTAATGTGTCACCTAAAATGTTGTTGACAATCTTAACTGCCAAATTTGGGAAGTCTCCCATTAGTATTTTTGAGTTATTGATCGATCGGATCAGATACACACATACACACACATACACGGAAAATAGTTAGAATGGATTCGGGAGGGTTCAAAAAAGTGTTAATCAATCAAAATCTCCAGGTCGAAAAAAATCACGATTACTATACTTCCTTATATTAAATATAAGAAAGTAAAAACTACTTCATTTAGCAGCAAAATGACAATGAGTTAAATAATAGTATTCGTAGTATTAGAAGCAAAAAAATATTGAGATTAAAAAAAATTTCGAGTTATCAAAAAGAAACATTTTTACACTTAAGAAATGATTCCCTGCTGTTACATTAGAGAAACTTTGTTGAAACACTTCTAGATTATTATTTAAATCCTCTACTTTCAGTTCTTCTAAATTTTTAGACTTATTTTATATATTCTGCAACCAACAAAAGTTTTAACGCACTGTTCAACAAAGTGCCCGCGCCTATTTTCAAAGCCAGTCCGATCCTGGTGAAAAGTCCACTTCCATGTCAGTAAGAAGATCCTTTCTACGGCATACAGAACGGCATAAAGAATCCTGGATTCTTTTGAAAACCATTTCAATTTCTGTTTCATGTCTTTAACAATATTCCTGAATTGAAAAAGATATTGGCGTATATCATTCATCGCATCACTAAAAATTACGAAATATTTCAGCTATACATGAGATCTAATAGCATATTAATTACGCGTCTCTTTTCTAATAAAAGGTATGTGTATTTTATAATAAAAATTTCCAGCACTAGGGACATATTTTTGATATTTTATGAAATTGGTATAAGAGATTTTCTTTTTAGTATTGGTTAGGTTAATTAATGAACATGTCTAAAGGAAATATTAAAATTTTTATTCTATATCATCGTTTTAATTCGTGTAGTGTAAATAAACGACAATTTCATTTTAAAAAGCATCAAGTCTATTCATTCTCATTTAAAAAGTCACATTAAAGCATGTCTTAATTAAATCGCGAACAACTTTAATTATGTTAATTAGTAATCCAATTACATTTAACTTGAAATAGTTTTACCTAGTCATTTCCTCGAAATTTGTCTTGTAAAACTTTATGTGATTTTTAAACGAAATTGCCTGTTGCTAACTTAAACGAACTTCTGTGCAATTTTATATTATAAAAGTTAATTTCCTAGTGGGCTTTGAAAATCACATTGGTCTGCCATCTACAGTTATTATTAAATTATTGCTATTAATTAAATGGGAAATACTTTCGTATACATTTACATAAAATATGAATATAATCGCTCGGTGGCTAGGGCACGCGATGGCAAATATGATTAGAAATCTTACTATTGTACCTGTGGGTTTGAATCCCACCAGCAGCATTGGTAATGTCAGTGGAAATGAACAAATCGCCATATAGTAAGTCGTCTCATAAAATATGAAAATATGGCGCCTCAAGTGGGGCTCAGATAATAGTTTTTATAACCAGGAAACTATTAGACGAAAAGTACGTGTAATTTGTTATGGTTATGTTGTGAGATGTTATAATACGATGTTTTATCTATGGTTTAAATCAGTCTAGCGACGGTTACGCAACATCCTTCGCTAGGCCGATTTAGAAAAATATAATTTACGAAGTCGTTATTACATACCATAAGTCTGCATCTTTTTTCAAGGTTAATTACACTTACAAAACAAGAAAGCTGCAGTTTATCGGCCACACCATGATGATTGAAAGCAGATTCTATTTATTCCAGTATATACTATGGGGAAATGTGCTGGGAAAAAGAGACGTTGGAAGAAAATAATCACGTGGTTGAAAAATATCAGAATTGGATTTTCAAAGACTACCACAGAATTATTTCGAGCAGCAGTCAAAAAGCAAGATGGCTGTCGACATCCAGAACGGATAGGGACGGACTATAAGAGGAAAATTCGACTTTCAACTTTCTGGACAGAACAACGGGTCATCGTATAATGAGCACTCTCTTTACGAAACGTCTTTTTTGTCTTATTAGATTTTTATGATTTCAGCTGATTCTTTCAAATATCAAAAGACTAACTAGTGCTAGTTTAATAATTTAGTAATGTGCGAAGAATGTATGAATTAAATTATGGTGTGGATATTTGAATTTGTGCACACCTAAACAAATTAGTTGTGCATAGAGTCTAACGTGCCATGATGGCGTTAGATTGTCGGTGAGTTTGGTAACTTCGCTGACTTTCTTGTTTGATTATTACCCCTTAACTATACATATGAACATACCATACCGATTCTACTTTCAACTCTACCTTCAACCATACAGTATGGTGACCATAGGATATGATTAAAGAAAAATTGATTATGTTAACTTGTTAGAAATTTCAACCTTTTAGAATAAGGTCTTTTCTACAACTATTTTAACAGAACGGGCTTAGACGATGCTATATCGAACATTATAACGTACAATTCAAGTCCTTTGGGTTAAAATAGTCGATTAGCGGACTTTATCCTTAACATAAGTCGTTAGAAATATGGCTCATGTAAGTGATAAGATTAAATTTCACTGTAAAAGAAGGAGGAAAACAAGTTATCTCGTTATGATATGACCAATACAACCATTTAAAATTACAAGTATTTTTGTCTAATACTACTTTTTTAATCGCAAACATAAAATTATCTAAGCCCCACCTGAAGCGCCATATTTCGTAAGGGAGCACGGAAGCCCAACATTTTATTAAAGAGATCTTATATTTTATGAAAGGGTCTACTATTGTACCCATTCATTTCGATACTCTCTGTTTGTTGTAACTGGTTCCTAATATCGATTTGTGAGAATTTCGTTTTTTATAAAAACATTTATTTTATCTAGAATAGTTTTCTTGAATTAATTATATAGATACGTGATTTAATGGAAAAGTATTTCCCATTTAATTAATAGCAATAGAATAATATTTTACAAGTTTCCTGGTCTTTTAACAATAAAACAATTTGATTTTCAAAGAACATTAGGAAATTAACTTTCATAATATAATAAAACTACACAGAAGTTTTTGTGTACATTAAGCAATTACGTTTGATAAATCATATGTATTTTTACAAGGCAGCTTTCGAGGAAATGGCTAGGTAAAACTGTTTCAAGTTAAATGTAATTGGATCATTAATTAACACAATTAAAAGTAGTTGGAAATTTAATTAAGACATGCTTTGATGTGACTTTATAAACGAGTGTAAACAGACTTTGTTGGCAATGGTTATGGTGCTATTTAAAATGGAATTACCGTTTACACTGCACTAATTAAAATGATATTATGAATAAAAATTTTAAGATTTTCTTATAATTAAACTTCCTAAGCTATACTAAAATGAAAATGTCTTAATAATAAAAATTTAAAGCACGATAGAATTAATTCTTATGTTTTGTAATTTGATTTTAATTACACATATCTTTTATAATAAGATAAAATATACATAGCTCATTTATAATATGGTATTAGCTGGGATATTGCACATTTTTATAATTAGGCTAGCGCGTTATTTGCAGAAATGCATGTTGTGGAGTGTCAAACTCAACTTGAATCGGTACAGTTTAACTTCGTCACGAACAAAAAACACGTGTTGAATTAATTAACATTGTCGAAGTTTATAGAATTATACACATCTTAGACATTTATACAAGAAAAGAGCACAATATAACATTATAAAATTATAAAATGTATAAAAGTATATAAACACACTTAAAATAAACCTAAAACTAAATAAGTTAAAGACAGTAAGCAATTTGCTACAAACATTATTATTATTGTTTTTTTTTAAATTTTTTATGCATTTGAAATATCACTCAAAGAATAAAATGTGT
Organism: Rhamnusium bicolor; assembly: GCA_029963845.1. Taxonomy (NCBI): domain Eukaryota; kingdom Metazoa; phylum Arthropoda; class Insecta; order Coleoptera; family Cerambycidae; genus Rhamnusium; species Rhamnusium bicolor. The sequence continues at coordinate 694,406 of JANEYF010002382.1, read as the reverse complement.
TATTACATTCTAGATATTTTTAAATTTAAGTAGGTTCTGGAAAATCTGAACTTTGTTGGCATGAACGACAATCAAAGACATTTTACGTATCGAGGTTATGTTGAAAAGTCAAAAATATAATTGTAAAGAAGTTCTAAATTTTCGTCCTGAACAATTGTATAAATTTTGTGTTCTTAATTAGTGTTTCTTAGTGTGAAATTTCTTTAAATTTATGAATACTAAACAGCAGCAAGTGCGTATGTCCTGTGTATAACTGTCTACATCCCATTATCTTCACGATTATTAACGTCCGCATATGCCACTCGTATTGTTACGGACTATTCCCCCTGCAATTACTTTACAGTTTTAAGCCGCTTGTGACCGAGTAGTAATACGTACCTTCATTTCTATATCTTACATTTCGGTTGTCAACATTTGAACGTTTCAGTGAACCTGCAACTGATTTTCTTTAAAGCAAAACAAGTAAACAGTTTTGCTGTTATTTTATGAAACCATGATATTGTTTATATTAGAAGTCGTTTTATTCTGTTACTTGTTATCCCCATTGTAAACCATCTAAACACTGTCAACAAAATTCTTAAACTTACTGACATAAATATTGTTGACAAATTGTTCAATCCAGATTATAAGGGTAAAGTAAAATATAAATTAGCATAAATTTTAGGTACATTCTGTATGAATATTGTTCTGAATATAAGTGAGAATGTACCTGGCAGAGACTCCCAAGGGTAGACCACTAGGTATACCCACAGTTTAACGTTTTAAAACAGAAAAATACATTTTGTAACTTTTGACACAGTACGATGATATGCATAAATATCCATTAATAACATAAGTAATTCCAGGAAATACTGTACTGCAGTTATGGACAATAGTGTCAGTAGAATATTCCATGCAATAGGATCCCATAAGTGTGTACCATAAGAGAAGGACAGACTTGGTTTTCAAAAAACACTTGTGCTAAAACAAAAATCATGAAATTATGAATATTTATTTAAAAATGAAATGAGTGGATGGTAAAATAAGCAATTTGTAGTTAAGTAATTTGTATTAGTTGTAATATGTTTTATACTGTGTTTAACCAAATATTTGTAAAGGTGCTCCGAAAATTTATTAATCATAAAAATTTATCGTAAGTAAGTGTATGGTACACCAAATCAAAGAGGAATGTACCAGGAAGCTGAAAATAATAAAACAATGCATATCTAATGAGGCATAAGTCCGGGAATTCCATTTTTAAAAATAAATTAAAATTTGACAATCAAGATATCCAAGTATAATTTGTTGGTGTCAAATCTTGGCATTTTTTGAGAAATTGGAGTAGATGTTTAGTCATCTTTCGATCGTTGCATGAAAAACATGTTAATTTGAGAAAAAAACATAACCTCAAATTATAAAATATTTATGAATCAAAATAAATGGTGGTAATGGAGTTTGAGAAATATGAAGAATAACGAGAATTGTAATAACGTGATAAAATTAAAAGCAAGCAGAATAGAGAAGAAATTTAATTAATTCAAGAAGTGGAGATAAATGGTTGATATTAGGGTAAATGAATAGTACAACAAATTTAATAATTAATAAAAAAAAAGGAAAAACAAATATTCATTGGTGAGCTTTACGAGCTGTGTACAGAACAGAGTCGGTAAATTAGGATACTGATGGGACACCTATAGTATGTGATCAAGTAGGAAGGAGCTTTTCGATTCTAAAACCAACAATAGAAATCCTGATCAGGTTTATAGATCAACATATTCTTTTGGAAATTTTAAAATAGTAAGTCTTGAGCACAATAATTTCATTTAAGTTTAAGTTAGAGTAAGGTTTATGGGTCAATACTGTTCATAATTAAATTCTATTTTAAATAAAACCCAAAATATTGTGTTGTTACATCTGAATTGCATTTTTATTTGCATTTCTTGATAAGAATATAGTAAAACTTTATAAATTTCAATGAATTCAGATAAATGTCTAGCTTGAACCGGCCACTCTGAGAAAAGAGAAAATAATTATTAGTCACAGAAAGTAAGTATAAAACTGTAGCGTTGATGCTACTAAATAAAACTTGAAATCAGAATAAGTTATTTATTAACAAAAATAAAACAATTACGAACTTTACAGTTATGCGAAGATACGTTGTGTATTCTAGACTAGGTATGATATGATATGATAGGTAAATTGATTTGATAATGATACCTCTTTCGAGTTGGTTCGTTATTTATGTACAGGGGCAAGTGATGAACGGAAATTCCCTACTTTAGTGCGGTGGTTTATTGCTACCTGGTAAATCTCGTGTTTCTCCAAGTTAAGCTTAGATTCTCAATATTAGTAAATCCCTCTTATAAACTTAAATAACTGTTTATTATCGTATTTCTGGAAGGTACGTTTATTGTGAGATACCGGTTATAAAATATCTATTAACGTGCTTCAGGGAAGGATGTTTATTGCTAAATCCCGATTATAAATAATATAAGTTTTTATTTATTATCGCGTTTCGGGAAATACACTACATCACCCCCTCGCTAGTGTTTAACGATACATATACGAAAAAAAAAATTATTGTATTACTAATTATTGTCTGTATAATGTCTATATATACTTTTAGAATCTTTCTGGGAATCTTACCACTCTGCCAGAACGCGTTGTCCGTTTTGTATGAACTGTCACATCACTATGACTATTGTCTTGCACTTGCACTTCACTATCACTTGTCTCCGGTGTGATGTCCTCGAAGTCATCGCCTAGAAGGTGGACTGGTATCTGATGATAAGCCTTAACGAGGTCAATGGTACAAAATACGTTCTTACCAGCCAGTGCATGTGCGTAATCTTCTATGTCCGGCAAAGGATATCTATCGGGAATGGTTCGTGCATTCAAAGTTCGATAGTCACCGCAGGGTCGCAGTCCCTCTCCTTTTTTAGGTACTATGTGTAGTGCTGAGGCCCACTCGCTCTTCGAGGGTCGCACGATTTCACTTTGCAACATTAGTTGAAATTCGTCTTTTGCTGCTTTTAAACGATCAGGTGGCAGTCGGCGAAGTCTACAGAATATCGGTGGTCCAGGTGTCGTCTTAATATGGTGCGTCACACTGTGTTTCACTCTGCGGTTCATACCCGAGGGGCGTGTAATATCGAGATATTCAGTTAACAACTGATGATAACTCGAGTTGCCGTTTATGGTTTTAATTGTAACCGCATTGCTTGCACACGCGCGGCCCGTTGCCGAAAGAGAAGTAACACTGTCCATCAAACGATGATTGCGAATGTCCACTAATAGTCCGTAAAAACTTAAAAAGTCTGCACCAATAATCGCTTTATCCACGTCTGCAATCACAAACTTCCACTTAAAATTCGCGTCGAAGTCCGAGGTTGAGATCCACTGTTAGGGTTCCATAAGTGGCGATTGTTGTTCCATTTGCCGCGGTAAGTTCATATGTCGATTTAGGCAATCGACGGTTGATGCGCGTTCGCGGAAAAACACACAAGTCAGCGCAGGTGTCAATTAGGTACGAGATTTTTGAGACTCGATCCGTTATGAAGAGGCGGCTTATAATGGGACCGTCATTTAATGCCGCGATTAATGACGGTTGCTGGCGTTTCCCTAATAGTTGCATGGGCTTGTGCACTTTTTAGCATTATCGCCGAAACGTCGATGGTACCAACAGTTTCTATCATTACTATCCTTGTCGCGGTGCCTGCTGTCATCCCTTAAACTTCGTGAATAATTTCTGTCGCGACTTCGGGTGTGGCTTCGTTGACGCAGCCGTGTGAATTCGGCTATCTGCAGCTTGAGTTCCCGAATTTGTTCACTAAGATTTTCATACTTTTCATCATTGTTTGCGGTTACCTGTGCTACCTTTCTAGGGTTGGCTTCCTCGATTCTATCAGCCAGTTCTGTAATTTTGTCGAGTTCTTCTTTCACCTGGGTGGCAAGTATGGCTTGCATTGATGCGGGAAGGCGGTTTTGCCAGAGGGTTCGTAAAAAACTGTCTGGAACAGTGGTTCTTGCCAGGTTTCGTAGGTGCCTAAGGAATTGTGATGGAGTCCTGTCGCCTATCTCTTCGTACTCAAGTAGTTGCTTTAAGTTCGGCATGTTGTTTTTAACGTTTGAAGCACTTAATTCACTAGCACGCAAACTTCTTCTGTGGCACCAATTGTAGCGCTGATGCTACTAAATAAAACTTGAAATCAGAAGAAGTTATTTAGTAACAAAAACAAAACAATTACGACCTTTACAGTTATGCGAAGATACGTTATGTATACTAGACTAGATATGATATGATATGATAGGTAAATTGATTTGATAATGATACCTCTTTCGAGTTGGTTCGCTATTTATGTACAGGGGCAAGTGATGAACGGAAATTCCCTACTTTAGTGCGGTGGTTTATTGCTACCTGGTAAATCTCGTGTTTCTCCAAGTTAAGCTTAGACTCTCAATATTGTTTATTATCGTATTTCTGGAAGGTACGTTTATTGTGAGATATCGGTTATAAAATATCTATTAACGTGCTTCAGGGAAGGACGTTTATTGCTAAATCCCGATTATAAAAATAAGTTTTTATTTATTATCGCGTTTCGGGAAGTACGCTGAAAAACCAAATTTATTCCTTTAATAAGAGTATTACAAATAAATATGTATATATATATATATATATATATATATATATATATATATATATATATATATATATATATATATATATATATATATGTATATATATTTATATTTTACTATCATTACTTTGTGAAAAACAATAAATACAATACTGTTATTACAATTTTTTAGCCAAAAACCGTACTTTGAAATTGTCAGCGATATATCTAAAATTCATTGGAACCGCTAAGATAATACAGACGTTGTTAATGATGAAATTGAACTTAATTTAGCCCACAATGTACATAATTTATTATCTAAAATTCAACAAATTAACTTAATAATTTGCCCATAACTGGGATCCTACCAAATTACCTATCCTTTAGTATTATGTATACCAAAACTACTCCTTTAATAATAATTATTCATTCGATTATAAGCCTGGCTAAATGAGAGAAGTATCAAATGTATCATTATAGGCATTAAGTTTCCCAACACCTTTCCTAAATGGAAATATCTATCAATTAAAGCACCCTTTATATGAAACGAATATTTCTAAACGATCTTTTAAATGTCTATAATTATTATTTGTTATAGAATGAGAAAAATCTTAATTAGAATAGATGCGAATTATTTTAATAAGCAATGAGAGATAAACTCTACAGTAACAACTTGTTACCATTCTTTACATCATTCCTTTTCAAATAGTAATCAGCCCTATTCAATCAGGATTTTTTCTCACCTATAAATCTGCCAGTCGGACATTTATCCGATCTTATCGTAATAAAATACTCAATAGAGAGATCCATTAGTTGCCTTTTAAGTGGCTGTTTTAATACAGCTCCAAGCAGACACCGGGGATGCTCTCTCGACAGAACACTTTCTTATTCCCTACTGACGAAGGTAACCAGCTAGGAAACTGCAGTCTGTGTGTGGAAATGCGAGCTTGTTATATGAGAGCTCCTTTGACTGGAGTCGTTCTTTGGTAACATACTTGTAATCGTTTGACACTGTAATGATTTTATATCGTTCTACTGCCTCCCAAAGTCAATTTGTGTTTTCATTATTCAGTTTAATAAAACATGATAGAGATACACTCTACAGTTAGGAACACTCCATTTTTAAATTATTTGTTATGCCTGCCTAGGAAAACGTTGATTAATTCTATCAAAGTACCTCTTTGGAATCAAACGCGTATCTATAGTCAGACAATTGTTGTTATTAATTTGATTTTCTGTTATTTCAATAAAGATTTGCTAGAGGTTAAATAAACTGTACAACATTTCTATATTGACTCTAAAACTGAAGGAATCTGTATTTTAATTTTATATTTGAATCATTGGCAGTATTTTGCAATCAGTCAGACGATTCTCAGTAGCATTACATTGAATACCTACAATAAGTATGGCAGATTATAAAATAAGTAACATTGCTTATCTTTTAAATGTTAACGACCGAGGACAATGGCTGAGATTATGCATCAATCAATGAATATTCGCATTAATAACACAGTTTCTATGTTTTTTTATTTTTTCGCTTTACCGTGCGACATCTACCAATGTATTATTTAAACTTAAACTTTCTAAATAGCTTGCAGATACCGATTAATATTAGTGTCCAGCCGGCAAAAGAAGGCCCGCGGAGCAAGCGAGAGTATTGCCGATAAGTCGCCAGTTTTCTGCGAAACCATATACTAGGAATACATATAATATCTCTCCCAATGAGTAGGTGCAAATGCAAATGATCACAAAGATTTGTGACTAACTAATTCATTTATGTCATTTGCGCTTAATTGCAAATAGAATGCGGAAATTACATTCTTTCCGCAGGTCTTCTTTCCCAGACCAGACAAAACGTCTCATATCCCACATTTTTATGTAAAATGTCATTATACCGCTTACTCACTCGCACAACAGAGTTTGTAGTTTAATTTGTACATTATGAATTATATGACAATGAAGAGCTTTCAAATTTTTGAATACTGTTCAATACCACTGTATAATTGTTGTGAATCACATGTATTGCTGCTTCCACTTCAGGATCTTTGAAACAGTTCTGGGCCTCGGATATGGCTTTTCATTCAGTAGGATTTACCTGTAAAATGGAATCTTTTACTCGTTGAAAACACTCATGGTGGTATCCAACAGCTGCTAGCCATATGTGCTCCAACGGCAATGTGTTCAAATAGGTTGTGACGTACTCCGCTGCCCTACGCAAGAGCAGAAGTGTCACTTTGACGCCCAACACTACGGCGGTGCTTACGGTACGGATATCTCGGGCGCCAGTTTCTGTTTAGAGTGCAGAAACACCACTTTACTCTATCGGCGGGACGATAGAGGCCGGGCAACTACAGTGAAGAAACGGATAAGCCAGGGGTCGGGAAAAGGTAACTTACACACTACAGTTAATGAACAGACTCTCATTCAACATATTTACATTTATTCTACACACTAATTATTATTTACACTTTATATACACCTTAGTAACTACAACTTATACTACAACGGTCTTAACTACGGGCGAGCGGGGCAGTAAGCGGGCGGTCAAGCGGTGCGATACGGTAATCCGGGGAATGAAGCGGTGAAAAGGTAAACAGCAATAAATTAATCGGTCATAAGCAGACGGCGGACGGATACCAGGAGGGGAAGCAAGCGCCGATACAAGCACACTAAGACTATCTATGGCGGTTATTTACTATACCTTTATTTACCAAACCTTAATACCTACTTCCGTATCCTGGGTTGCTTCCTCTCTGGAGCGGTCGGTGTCGGCACGTCTAGTCGGTACTGGCGGCAGCAACGTACTCCCTTGGATGCTCTGAAAAATCCTCAAGCTACTAAACTCTGCCAAAAGCAGAAGTAGGATGAGACGCGGTAGTCATGCGCGGAATATAGCCATACGTCACCCGAATTCAATTTAAAACAAACCTATACCTTTATACTCACAACAAGATTACTTACGATGCTGGTCGGCGTGGTTCTTCAGTCAGCAGCTAAACGGCAACTGACTTGTTCGAAAAAATCCTCAAGCTACTAAACTCTGCCAAAAGCAGAAGTAGGATGAGACGCGGTAGTCATGCGCGGAATATAGCCATACGTCACCCGAATTCAATTTAAAACAAACCTATACCTTTATACTCACAACAAGATTACTTACGATGCTGGTCGGCGTGGTTCTTCAGTCAGCAGCTAAACGGCAACTGACTTGTTCGAAAAAATCCTCAAGCTACTAAACTCTGCCAAAGGCAGAAGCAGGAGGAGCCGCGGTAGTCATGCGCGAAATGTTGCAACTACGTCACCTTTTTCGACTTAGAAAAATTCGCAATTACATTTGTATACCTATGTACCTCTATACTCACAAGTTTACTTACGGTCCTAGTCGGCGTGGTGCTTCGGTTGGCGGTCAGACGGGAACTAACTTGTCTGCAAAATCCTCATGCTACTAAACACTACCAAAAGCAGAAGTAGAATGAGACGCGGTAGTCATGCGCGGTATATTACAACTACGTCACCTGTTTACTGACTTAGAATAATTCCGCATTAAGTTTAAAATACCTATGTCTTTATACTCACGAGATTACTTACTATCCAAGTCGGCGTGGTGCTTCGGTTGGCGATTAGACGGGAACTAATTTGATTGTTTCCAGTCTCTGGCTCCTTCACGGTAGCGCGGGCACAAGGGTGCCGGGGGCACAATGCGCGCTTCGCGTGTCGCGATTCACGTACTGCCGGGAATGTTCATAAAAACATATCAATACTACCTATCTATAATTAACAATTAAACTGTTATTAATGATCAGCTGACAATACCACTTATTAAAAGCGCAGTACTACAATGGTTAAAATATTTTTCGAAACAGACAAATAACACCCAGTTACCTAACTTATTCTATAAAATAAAATCACTTCGTTACAAGGTTGCGGTGGAAGTTGTACATCAGGACAAGCTAACTTAAAACTTGTAATCCGTTTATTGGAATATTTGTTTGGTATTTACAATAATTGCATCAACTTCGGGATAATTTCGTCGAATTTCTTCGGCTGCTAAATGAAGTGTATGAACAAGACAAGTTACTTGTATTAAATGTGTTGCCTACGTACACAGCATTAGATTTTCCACACTCTACAATTATATAAAGTGATGATGACTGATGACACTGATGCCAGAATAATGGTTTATTTTTCATTAGTCAGCATAACATGTCTATCCAAAGAAATAATTGTTATGAATTTATTACGTTTGTATTTTAGATAACATTTTATATTTATTTCTTGGTTCAGGTGGATCAGACTCCTAAAGGACATGCTGGAAATCTGTATTGACCTTCTGTCTAAATCTAAATTGATTTGTTTTGTTGGCTTAAATGCCATATTATGGAGAAATAATAAAGGCTGGCTTTCAGTCTTCTTTAGTTTTAACATGAGTCGACAAATCCTATATACTGGATATTGGTGGTTTTGTTTATCTAAGGAAACAGAGCACAAAATACAAAAGTTTCATACGGTTTTAATAATTGATCGAAGACAAATAATCTCTTATACTGACAAAGCGAAGTTAATAAATATATGTTTATTTTTATTTTCTTATGCCACAGCAGAAAAAATACGGTAAATATTTTTTCTGCACCTCATTGATAACATAAACATACATTTTTTGCTGCTTTGTATTTTTGTGTCCAAGTTAAAATAATTTAAAAAGAATATGTTCTTATTCGTAAAGTTGCGTAACTTTTTTACTGCAAAACAACTGCTTCCACACTTATTACTTGAGTAAGTTGTTTCCAGTCTAAATAAATTGATATTAATTCTTAATAACATATCCGACGTGACTTTTTGTGGTAAGAATATTAATGTGCTTACATCGCAAATTCCTTGAATCGAGAATTTTACATTTTTTTCTTTTGGTGATGCGAGCAAATTTGCTCATCCATCATAACTCATCAACTTAATCCAGCCTGGATTTGAATTTGAGTCTGCGATTAAGGATGCGCTGTGTCCCTGACACCAACAAATCGATTACAACGAGAGACTTGTTTAAATGGTTTTAAATTATTTTTAACATATACACTTAATCCTTAAGTGGGTTGAAACCTTTGATGTGAAGATAACATTGACTTAGTTTTCCACAAAACATCAAAACACCATATACTGTACTCGACGCGCGTTTCGCCACCAAGTTAGCATCATCTGGAGATGATTAAAACTTTTAATCATCACACTGACATAGTTTTCCACGAAACATCAAAACACCATATACTGTAACGGTCTACTTATTTGGGCTACCCTGTAGCAAGTGTGGTTTGTGCCACTCAGTACCACTCTTCAATTTATCAGACCTGAAGGTATGCAGCCAGTAATACTTTTGGTTTTACTTTTGGTTTTGGCGTTTTTACTTACTTATTTGTTATTCTTATCCAGCTTTGGGACTAGAATAATTTCTTTAAATAATAGGTGGAACTTGTATGGGACTTTACAACAATAAAAAGAAAAGATTAAATTGTATTTATTTAAGGATTAAAATTTAAATTCAAATCTGTTAGTAACTTTTATCCAAGTAGTGGTATGCTGCAATTTTTTGTTTAAAAGAAAATTAAAAAAACGAAATTCCTTCTTTTTTGGTACGAAGCAGCAGCCATGCTGAACAGAAATTGAATTTAGCTACTTTTATATTTTTAATAAGAGCCTAAAGAAGATCTAAGGTATTTATGTAATTAATTTTGGTATTCAAGTTTCATAATAAATTCTCAGTACATAATTTTAAGCTAAAAACTGTTTTAGGCTCGTCACCTCGTACTCTTGAATGCTCGTAACCTCGTACTCTTGTATGCTCGTACCTTTGTACGTATTACATTTACTGCTCTGAGTTCCTAGAGCTACGTAACTAGTCAACCCAAGTCCATCATTATTTGATAGCGTGCAGCTGGCACGGTGAAGAATATAATAGTCAACTTATATGTTTTATTCCAGTCTAAGGCCATATAATTTGTCAGCCAGAGAGTTCACTTTGATTTTGGTAGTGTATTCAGCTAGCAAGTTAGTAGTTCAGCGAAATCTGTAAGTACGCTTTATTTTTACCACTTTCATTCCAACAAGGAGTACGTAATATGCAGAAGCACTTACCAAAGCTTGGTTCGATTGATTTCATTTGGTAAAAATAGCAATTTAACAGCTCCTGTGCATATCTAATATTTACTTCCTAATTCAATGAATTGTTAGCGATTTTACACCTGCATTGTTAATTAAGCTGGTATTGTATTTCTTGTAAGAAATTTAGTTTTAATGAAATAAATAAACATCACTTGGTCTTCTTGCCTGCGATATATTATGTGACTCGAAAAACAGCTGTTTCTTGATTATTTACTCAGGTAGCTAAAATAAAGAAAAACATATCCATGCTTATCTTTTATGAAGACAGGTAATAGCTACTTACCACCTTATATTACAAAGTAGTAAACGTAGGTAATATTTATTATAAATTATACAGTGAATTTTAATCTTCAATGCTAATTTGTTATTAAGGAAAGTAATAGATGTGTTGATACCATAGACTTATAAAAATTAAAGACACCAATATACCATATCAATCTAACTACGACTGTGTCCGGACAACCAGCAAAATGCCGTTTTTGGTTCCTCTCCTTTCGTGTCATTTGTTTCGTATTTACCTCACTCTCTCTCAATTCAGGGTCGATGAACTTCTTGAACTTGCTCATAAGAAATTTTAGCGTATGTCGTCTCTCGCTTCGTAATCGTCGCCACTCGCCTGTCGCAGCCATTAAATTTGTTTGATTGTTTACAGTTAGAGTGTTTATAAGAGAATCGAGTTTTTAAATATAATTTTTGTGATTTTATGTAATTAATATCTTTTCACGTTAGTTATAGATTTAAAAGACAATTGTGGTATATATTGGATTGTGCCAAGGACCAATTTTATTCTTCGTCATGACTCGTACATATGTACCTATTTTTCTATTTTTTTTTTATCATTATTATGGTGCCTTTTTATTATAAACAATTTAAGTTTATAAACTCTTATTACCCACGCACAAATATTAATTTTTGATATTTACAGTGGTGTATTTATGTTTATTAATAAACAGTTATAAATGTATTGTATTTTTTTTTTATTAAAATAAACGTTATTATAATGTAACATGTAATCCGCCCCTTCCCTGGTTCTCCATTTTTTTGATAATTTTTTTCATATCTTAAACCATGGGAGATACGATAAAAGTTTATACGAATAATTTTGTAGGGAATTAAATTCCTATAGTAATCAAATGCCAAAACTTTGCGCCTCAGAAATTGCAATTTTCCTTATTGGAATCTGATATTAAATTTATAAAAAGCAAAAGTAAAAAAAAAAGTGACTGGGTTGAGGAACTGAACCCGGGACCCTCAATCCAAAAACAAAAACCTTAGCACATGATCCATCAGCTCCTCCTTATTAATGGAAATAAACTTGTACATATACTAAAATACTATTTCTTCCAGTGCATTGATCGAGAATTGAGAGAGAGATAAAGCTAACCCTGAAATCATACAATAGAAAGAGATCAGCAAAATAAATGTGTCGTGGATATGTCTCGGACACCATTAATCCATTGTCACTTGGTCTATATATCCGAGGTCTGTGGTTGATACTATGCATTTTGCCCATGCTTTGTTTAATCTAAGCTAGGTTAGGAATTGTAGAATTTTGGCTGTCAAATGAATAGGGCGCTTACGCAAATGTTCAGCATACACAAAGTTTATTAGCCATAATAAAGACTGGTGGTCAAGGAACAAATTTACCTTCTCTGTGTTTAATAATTGTTACTTCATTTGTTTATATTGGTACTGTTTGTTAACGTCACATTGTATACTCCATCTTGTTATCCCTTTGAGGATATATTGTAATTTTTTTGTATATAGATTTACTAACCTTTTTTTTTTACTAACAATCATTTATATTTACATACATTTTAAAGTTTACATTATTTATATTTAACTTGATTTTTTTTACCAAGTAAATGTTTGATCATCAATTAACTTTTGATTTCTTTATTTTGCCTCCTTCTTTTTGTCAATTTAAAAATTGGCTGGCGCCCAGGGTAGTTTACCTATTGTGTCCTGACTACTAAAAATCAGAATACTAATTAAATGCCCTTACCCACCTCGCTCCCGACTATAAAAGCTGCCGTACTCGGGTGACGCTCTGTTTAACACCTAAGGGCGTCGCACGAATTAACGCCCAACTAAAAGGGGCCCGATTTTGGTGTTTTTTTACTAAAATAATTGGCATATATATCTGGTAGTTGGCACATTAAGTAGACTTCTTTATTTAATCTTTTTTCTTTTGAGGCAAAATAAATGAATGTCGTTATGTTAGAGTATTAATGTTGTTGCATATATTTGATTGATTTCTTTATTTTGCCTCCTTCTTTTTGTCAATTTAAAAATTGGCTGGCGCCCAGGGTAGTTTACCTATTGTGTCCTGACTACTAAAAATCAGAATACTAATTAAATGCCCTTACCCACCTCGCTCCCGACTATAAAAGCTGCCGTGCTCGGGTGACGCTCTGTTTAACACCTAAGGGCGTCGCAATACTGCACTAGACGCACGTTTCGCCGCCAAGTTGGCATTATCTGGAGATGATTAAAACTTTTATTCATCAGATGATGCCAACTTAGATAGCCAAACGCACATCGAGTGATGTATATGGTGTTTTAGTGTTTCGTGGAAAACTACGTCAGGGTTATATACACTTAAATACACTTAATGTATATTATCACTCAATAGCGCCAGAGTAAAAGTTTTACTTTGATTTAAAACGAGCTTTTTTATTTTTGAGAAATCATAATCAGAAATTAATAGTGAAATCGTGTATCATATCTTGATTGTGTCATTTAATGACTTGGCGGTGATTTAAATTTTGTTTACAAAAGCAGGAAACGGAGAAACATTGACAGATCAAGCAATTCATTTGTCAAGAGTATTCTTGTATAAAATGAACCAAAGAGGTCCAAAGACACTCCCTTCGAATATCCGCTAGTTGTTTAGCTTTTACACCAAAAAAATTAATAAACTAGATAATTATGTCATTTTGAAAGTTATTATATCTTTAATGGTGGCCACTGAAAACGAAATAAACGGGATTTCAGGTAGTTCAAATTGAGTCAATCAGACACGTCATCTTTACTTTCAAGGGGTCACCTTTTACAACAAAACCCACCTACAAATCGCATCATCCCTTTCCGCTATGACCATAATCCCTAAAATGTTAATTGGTTTGATAGAGCAAGTGATAATTCGTTCGAAAGGTATTCGATCCCTGAATACGATACAACAAAAATTTTCAAATTCTGTCGATTCGTTTTCAAAACATCCAAAATCAAGTTGCAAAATCGCTCTTAAAGGTCAAATAGTACATCTGTAAAATGTTAGAAGAAACTTTATCAGTCAATTAAATATTTAAACTGTCTACCACCAGCTTCCATAATGCACTAATATAATTTCTGTTTGAAGCGAATCTGTACATTTTGAAGCATTTGTGAGCTTATTTGACGGCATTCCTCAACAGTACAACGTCGTAACTCTTCCAGAGACTCCGCTTCCGTGAAATTGATTTTACTTTTCAGATGGTCCCACAGGAAAATGTCGAGCGGTATTAAATCTGGCAATCTGCTTGATCGCTCCATAGCACATCTGCGTCCAATCCATTGTACAGAAAACGCCCTGTCCACAAACTCCCTAACCCGTGCATAATGTAGAAGGGCTCCGTCTTGTTGTAACATCAAATGGTCTTCCAAGTACCGATCATCATTTTTAGTAATATCAGCAAATAATGGATAAACACGATTTTCTAATAATTCCAAATATGTTTCACCTGTCAGATTATCATCAAGAAAAATGAGTCCAACCAGACGATCTCCAGAATTACCGACCCAGATATTCAATTTTTAAGGAGTTCGAGTGTGGGCTTCGTGTAAAACTCTTGGATTAGCGTCTGATTAATAGTGATAGTTATGATGATTTACAGTTGAGTTTAAGAAAAATGTATACTCGTCAGAAAAACAGATGCCAAAAAGAAAATTCCTATTAGCAGCTATTCGACAACTTCGCAAAACTCCGTGGCCGATCAAAATCCTCATCATTCAATGGTGTACTAAATGAATTGTGCAAGGATAATATGCATGTCTCAGGAATCGGCGTTATATATATACACACACACATATATATATATATATATATATATATATATATATATATATATATATATATATATATATATATATATATATATATATATATATATATATATATATATATTATGATATAATACGATACCGAGCCTCCGAACTAGGCATTGCAGTAGGCTAGAACGTTAATTTACGACCGTAGCTAGTTCAAATCCCGGATTCGACCCTGCGTTTTTTCCCGTGCAATTCTGTCTTTGCATTTGGAGCTTTCTTATTCATGTGGTGGGTTTTATGTTTTTTTATAATACGATACTATACAATACGATACGATACGATACGATACGTATGGTACGGTACGATACGGTACGATACAATACAATACAGTATAACACAATACAATAGTAATATACATACTATAATAAGTATATGTTATAAATCATTGTTATATCACATATACGTAAGATAGCAAGCAGTTCTGTTATTGTTCTCTGTTCTACTATTCTATCAATGTAACGTCATTAAGTCCTCATAAATCATAGATAATATAATAATAGTTATAATAAAGCGACTTTATTAGGCGAACTTTAATACAATAATATAACACCAGCACATGAAATTACAACCCCCTTTATTCCTGAAGGTCTGGAATGACCTTGTGTGGGAGAGGGCTACACTTAGAGACAATGGACACACCCAATATCTGAGTATACTACGATTAATCTCTCTCACAGAAAAATCCCAGTTCCTCGACCGGGAATCGAACCCGGGACCCCGAAATTTCGAGGCAAGTACGTTACCTCTAGACCATGGAGTCATACAATACGCTTACATTTCACTAAATCTGTATGAATCATAGTTATGATATTTTTAAACCGTTTGACGAACATAAACTTCTTTAATGTATTCTATAAAATTTATGTCACACACATATTACTGTGTCCTTATTGGTGCATACAACTTTACATGTTTTATGTAAAATTTAAATATTTATAACAAAGAAATCTTAAGAACGTACTTATTAGATTTTAATAAGATTGTCGTATGGAACATTTTACTTGAAAAGAATTTTGTTAAAAGTTTAAACTGTTTTACCAACTTCTGAAGGAATTCATTGACAAAAATTCGTTGTCCGCCATTATCAAATCGACATAATATAATGAATTGAGGTTTTTTTCAGTAAATTGAAAATAAAACTGTGTTCAGAAACAAATCAAATACGTTAACAAACTAATTTGAAAAGAAACGAGTTGGCATGCTCCTATACATCGTGTCTAACAGGTGGGAGTAGGTCGGCGTGTGTTCAATGTTGAGGAAAATTGGGAGCAACGGAAATGGAAAAGCTATTTCAGAATATGGTAATTCCATATGCTTTTGTAGCAATGAACTAATAAAGTTTTCCATTTCACTGGTGACAAGATTGTAAATCAAGTAATACACATGAGTATGACTATTTTTTTTAAATAAATGAATTTCTTCATATTTGTAACGTATGGCCTTAGTTGGTATATGAGAGGTTGTTCAACTTGACAACCAGTTTATTTTATATCAATGTACCGAGTGCATGTGCCTTTTTAATTGCTCCCAAAATATTTAAAAGAAACTACGAAATAAGTCTTTCATGTAGTGTTTAACAAAGAAATTAAGGTTGATAAAAACCTTATTTTAAGATTTTTTTTATTCTTTCCAATTGTTAACGAGACTTAAAGCATGTACATCAAAGCAAATAGGCACTATAAAATTTCTGACATGATGAAAATAAAGACATACCGGATGTCAACGAGATCATGTATCAGCTAGATTTTTTTTAAAAATGGGAATGAAATTTTTAAATTTAAAACTCACGTGTGAGAAGTAAATGGACTTATTTTGACGAACTTAAAAGGTGTTTCAATAAGAGCGCAAGATTTAAATTGAGCGCCAGTTTGGCTGTCATGATGTCACAAGATTATGTCATGCCAGACCGATAGGAGACAGATGGGAGTTAGTAAAGATGGAGCAATACACGATAGAACAACGTGTCCTGATTATTAAACATTATTATCAAAATGGTGAAAGTTTGATTGCCACGATTCGTAAAGTGCGTCCAATTTTCGCTGGAAGTATTGTCCCTCATTCATCTACTGTGAAAAGAATAATTGAAAAATTCGAAAGTGCTGGTTCGGTTAGTGATGTGAAACACACGACACGAGCTCGTAGAGGTTGCTCAGTACAAAGCAACACGGCAGTTTGCGAGAGCGTGGCCGAGAGTCCAGGGACGTCGATTCGTCATCGTGCACAAGAATTGGACGTTACAACAGCTACTCTTCAGCGTATTTTCACTAAAGATTTGCATCTCCATGCCTACAAAGTCCAACTGACTTAATAACTTAGGCCAACAAACCATGCACAGCGAAGAGAGTTCACCAATTGGATCTTTGAACACCAAGAAGTGATTGCTGATTTTGCAGACAAAATCATTTTCAGTGATGAGATCCGTTTTCACCTCGATGGCTTCGTTAATAGGCAAAACTGCCGCATTTGGGGCTCAGAGAATCCACGAATGATTCATTGGAAAGCAATACATCCAAGACGTGTCACTGTTTGGTGTGCATTTTGGTCTGAAGGAATCATTGGGCCGTTTTTCTTCGAAGACGAGGCAAGTAATGCAGTACCGGTGAATGGCGAACGTTATCGTGTATGATAACCTAGTTTTTTGTGCGTCAATTGGAAGATATTGCTCTCGACGACATGTGGTTTCAGCAGGAAGGTGCCACTTGCCATATCGCCTGTGAAACATTGACGGTGTTTCACGAATCTTTTCCTGGTCGTGTCGTCTCTCGGTTTGGTGAGCAGAATTGGTCGCCACACTGTTGCGATTTAACACCTTTGGACTTTTGGCTGTGGGGTTATCTGAAGTCACTAGTTTATGCCAACAAGCCCGCGACCACCGAAACATTGAAGGCCGAAATTAGACGCTATATCAACGAAATACCGTCACATGTTGTAACACCGTTATTAAAAATTTCGCCAAAAGATTACGCATGAGCCAGCAAAGCCGTGGCGGCCATTTACCAGATGTGTTGTTCCATACATAACTCCCAAATGTCTACATTATAACTCAATAAATATTTCAATACTTTGCTACAGAAAACCGTGTTTTATTGAACCTTGAAATATTGCGCTATTATTGAAACAGCTTTATTATCAATACCGCTTGCGGTTTCAGAGAAGTGTCATCAATTTTGAATTTTTGAATGCAACTCCCTGTATATTTTAACAGATTCTGATTATGCGTGAAATTTTCGATATAATAAATAAAATTTTTGATATTATCCCAAATATGGCAGAATTATTTAAATGAAAAAAAATGAAATTTATGAAATTCAAAATTAATAATGAAAATTTTCCAAGTATGCATTGGTTATCATAATATGGTTAATTTTTTATATTTGGGTGCAATATGAAGCAACTATTTTTCATTGTAATGAAATTGTTTGATTTCAAAAATTTTTCCTGACATTTGGTCGACCATTACTAATTTTTTACTTTCTTATACCTAAATATAAGGTAGTATAGTAATCGTGATTTTTTTCGACCTCAAGATTTTTGATCGATATATACGTTTTGAACCCTCTTGAATCCATTCTGACTATTTTCCAAATGATGTCAGTCGGTGCGTGTGTGTGGATGTGTGTGTGTATGTGTGTATCCGCGATAACTAAAAAAATACTACTGGGAGAGTGCCGAAATTTGGCAATTAAGATTTTCAACAACATTTTAGGTGGCACATTAAATTTGGTGAATATGGTACCACCAAAAGAGACATAATGAATGAAAGAAGAAGAAAGGTACAATTTCGGGGGAAAAAAATAATTGCATTTCTGGACGAATCTCGACAAATTATAATGAAAAAATTTTTGTATAAAAAAAAAAAAAAAATTTTTAAAAAGAAAAAAAAAAAAAAAAGGGGAAAAAAATAATAAAAAAAAAAAGGAAAAAAAAAAAGAACGAAAAATACTAGTATTATTTAAAAAAGCGGGGGTGCTCTATAGGGGGGTGTGGGGAGAGAGAAGCACCCCCCCAACAAAAAATTATTTTTTTTTTTTTTTTTTTTTTTTTTTTTGTTTTTTTTTTTTTTTTTTTTTTTTTTTTTTGGGGGGGGGGGGTGAGGGGGGGGGGGTTTTTTTTTAAAATATTTTTTTTTTTTTTTTTTTGGGGGGGGGGGGGGGGGGGGGGGGGGGGGGGTGTTTTTTATAAAATTTTGTTTTTGGGGGGGGGGGGGGGGAAAAAAAAAAAAAAAACAAAAAAGAGAGAAAAAAAAAAAAATTTTTTTTTTTTACGGGGGGGGGGGGGGGGGGGGGGGGGGGGGGGGGGGGGGGGGGGGGGGGGCCCCCCCCCCCCCCCCCCCCGGGGGGGAAAAAAAAAAAAAAAAAAAAACCAACAAATATTGTGTGTTTGTTCCCCGGGGGGGGGGGGGGGGGGGGGGGGGGGGGGCCCCGGGGGGGAAAAAAAAAAAAAAATAAAAATTTTTTTTTGTTGGGGGGTTTTCCGGGGGGGGGCAAAATTTTTAAAAAAAATTTCGCCCGTTAAGGGGGGGACAAAAGGGGGGCCGGGGGGGGGTTAAAAAAAAAAAGCAACAAACAAAGAAAACAAAAAAAAAAACAACCAAAGATACAGGTGAGGTTAATAAAAGCGTGTTAAAAACATAACTTTAATGGAAAAAATCTGTCCGCATGTCTGTAGCATCACGATAGCAACCACAGTTTTTGAGATAAAGCTTTCAAATTTGGTACACTTGTTTCAAATAGTAACCCCTATTTTTTTCCTTCCCTATAGGAATCGTCATAATTTAAACTTTAAACTGGTGTGCCTATAACGGATTTTATTATAAATAAATTATGGCAAATTTAAAAATTTAAAACTTTTGATCTCGTATGAGAGATATTAATCTAAAGCATTAAAATAATTTGCAAATAAACTAAGTTGCCTTTGGAAACAAATGAGAATCACATAATATTATTTAAATTGTCAGGCCTTCTAATTGATTGTTGCTCCTTTACGTTTACTGTTTCAATATCCATTTAAAATATACACACAAAATGAAAAAGTCGACATTTACGTTAATTTATGGCGAATTCCGGAAAAATTCCAGAGCTGCTGCAATAAAATACGGACAACGTTTTCCAAATAGAAGGCACCTGCCACAAAAATTATTTCATAACACTAGAAGCTCAATGTAGAAAAATTGGCCCGGTAAATGATGAGAATGAAAGGGTAATTATAAACGAGGAGACTAAAATAAATATATTATTTCTTGTTGAAATTGATAGAACTGTACCCCTCCGGAAAGGTGGTGATGAGAAATATTAGCCACGAATCTGCAAGAAGGATTTTAAAGCAATATATTTACAAAAATTTTAAATATCAAATAAATCAACATTTATATGGAAACTATTTTAAAAGAAGAGTGATATTTTGTGACTGGACTATAACTAATATTAGAAGAAATAATGATTTTGCCAGGCAAATACCATTTTCTCATGAATCAAGATTTACAAATCTGGGATTATTCAACCGGTAAAATACTAGATACTGAGCACAACAAAATCAACTGCTCTTTAGAGAAGGAAACCAGCAAGACAGATTTGGTTTTAATATTTGGTTAGGCATGTTTGGTAATTTGTTGCTGTCTCAATAATTTTTAATGGTCACTTGACTTCCGAAAGATATCTGGAATTTTTGACTAATATTAACAATGATTTTGTAAATCAATTTCCAAGAGAGGCTAGAGATCAACTGTTTCTTCAGCAGGATGGGCCTCACCTCATAATGCCCGAATAGTCACCAAATATTTACATGCGAATTTCGAGAATGAATGGATTGGTACAAATGGACCGGTCAGGTTACCTCCCAGGTCACCTGACTTAATACCAATGGAATTCCATTTTTGAGGTCTTTTGAAATATAGAATCTACATTGTACAGTCAGCTACTCGGGAAAAAAATACGAGTTAGAAGAACTATAAATGAAATAACTCCACAACAGTTGAATAATTGTTTGAGGGAATTCGTTATAAGAATTAATTAATGCAGAAATGAGGAGTGGGGTCATTTTGAACCTTTAGTATAAATTCAAGATATTTTGTTATAATGCGACCATGTTACTACATTGACAAAATAAAGAACGGAAAACATTACATTTCTTATAACTTTTTCCAGGGGAACTTTATCTTCCTTTGTATTAATTTACAGTTATTGCCTACGCCTAAAATACCTATTTATCTCCTTTCAAAATCGTTCTAATAAGTATAAATGTTGATTAAGTTTATATTAAAGTTTTTGTGCACTTTTATACAAGACCAAAAGTTTTAAATTTGCCACAATTCACTTATAATGAAATCCATTATACCAATTTAAAGCTTAAATTATGAAGATTCCTACAGGGAAGGAAAAATAGGAGTTACTATTTGAAAAAATTAGTAATTATTGCTCAAAAGTGAGGAAAAATTATTTTTAATGTTTTCAAATAATTTCATTATAATAAAAATATTCGTTTCATATTGCACCCAAATGTCAAAAATGAACCATATTATGATATCCAATGCCTATTTGGACAATTTTCATTATACAGAGTTTCAATTATATAACGAGTCTTTTTCTGCCCTATTATTTTAAATAAATAATGCTTAAATGGTTCGCTAAAATAAAACCAATCCAAAAACAAATACATATATTCACAATTAGCGTGAAAGTGACTCTCCTTCAGGGCGGAGTAGCAAGTAATTTTCCAGACAATAATCAAATAGCTTAACACTTAACAAAGTCATAAAACAATAAAGCGATCAAACATTTAACATTAATATTTTTAACTCACTTAACCAATTTCGTTAGGCGCCACCTTTTCTTTTAGTTTAGCAATGTCCGGCTAATCTACACACATTTGTTACCGAAAAAAAGGAAAACGGGTAACTAGGTCCATCAGTCTCTCAATACACAAAAATTCTAATGTTAATGGAAAGAAATTTAACTATTCTTTATGTGCTTAAAATTCATATACATGGGACGATTTGCAAATCAATATCCTTAAATTAATTTCTTACTCTGACTGGCATCCCCAGCTGCCACCGGCAGAAGTGACTAGGTACCTAGTATATGATTTAGTATAAAATGGCCTTATCAAAGATCAGCACATCCTCAACACAGTTCTCTGTACTCACAAATTTAATTTTACTGGAGCAACCCTTCAATGTGGGTGCAACAAATTATATTTCTTTTCGGCTTGGGCCAACACAACAACAACTTAGTACGCAATTTTGGTAGCAATCTCCAGCCAACACATCCTTTCTTTAGCTCGTCGCAACCTAATCTCAACATATACAAGAATAAGACAGCGCATTCACACATAAATAACA
Source organism: Rhamnusium bicolor (assembly GCA_029963845.1). Lineage (NCBI taxonomy): Eukaryota > Metazoa > Arthropoda > Insecta > Coleoptera > Cerambycidae > Rhamnusium > Rhamnusium bicolor. The sequence goes on along the minus strand of JANEYF010002382.1, from coordinate 672,239 downwards.
CAAGGCAACTTCTAATGAAGACACACGTCCTCTCGGAGCCGTGGCTCCCGAGCGTCTTCCCGCATCGTCCGTCTTTCACGCCAGAAGCACTGGCCGAAAAACTTGGTCTCACAAACGCGCACCCTGCTGTAAAAACATCGGGCATAATCCAGTAGTCCAGTAGTGCCACGCTACAGGGGTAATACAGTATTTAACAAAATTATCCCAATCAAGTCTAGAATTTTAAGATATACTCAAACCATTTCAGTTAATCCACAATGAATGTGCCACAAATTAGTAATTTAAAGAAACGGACCGTTACAATTATTAATTTTGAATTTCATAAAAAAAAAATCCGCCGTATTTGAGGGTAATGTCAAAAATTTTGAATTATTATCAGAAAAGTTCATGCATATTCAGGATATGTTAAAACATACAGGACGTTCCATTTGAAAATTCAAAATTGACGACACTTTGGGTGAAACCGGAAGTGACATTGATAATATACATCAAAATAAAACCATTTACTTCTCATACGTGAAAATTTTAATCCAATTTAAAAAATATGGCGGGCCGATACGTGATCTCGTCGACACTCGTATAATAAGCACAAAATATGGAGCACGTTATTTATTTTTGTGATAACAACTTAGCTATTATTAGGGCCGCCTTCGGTCGTAATACGAACGTATGTGATTGTGCAATAAAATCTTGTTGGCATATTGCGTGCTATATGATCGTAAAATTATAAGACATAAAATCGCATGTTATGTTAACAGGTGGAGAATTCCCTGAGTACGTACGAACCGCATGCCTGTGTCATGGTTTACTCGGTTGTTTCAAGATCCAGCTTTCAACATGCCGAAGAGACTCTCAACTATTTGTGGAGAGAGGGATACACGCATGAAAAGAGCGTAATCGTCGTAGGGAACAAAGCCGACCTTGCGAGAGCAAGAGTTATTGCAGCTAACGGTTAGTATACATTTATTACATTATCAATAATTTATTTGTTAAAAGTAATTATAAAAATAATTTTGCAATTAACAATACAAGGCGAAGTCTAGCCACGGCTACTCCACTTAACCTTATCATGTAGAGAAATATACACAAAAAATTCAAATACAAATTAAATAATATTAGAATAAATATATCAAATGTTAAGGATAATACAAAGTCTAAATTAATAAACTAGCAAAACATAAAAAGAGAATCGTATGGGTGACGATACGTTATTTATTCATGAATTTATGGAAATTTTATTCGAACAATTAAAATTATAGAAAAAGATTCGACAACTATTTAGGGATAGTATCTTACACTGATCGTTAACAAAGTTGTATATTCTGACAGCATTGTAGCAAAAAGAGTTCTACGAGGGGAGAGAAGTAGACGATGAACTGATACTGACAGAATATTTGAGAAAGTTTTCAATATTGTGCCACATAAGACCTTTGATTTTGTTAGTCATACTTTCTTAAACTAAAGACATACCGACAACAATTATTTTGATTATTTTTTCAACCCATACAAATTTAGTTTGTTTAACCATGGAATATAACATATGTTGCAATAGTTTAATACTGGTAAAACTAGTGACTCAGAAAGTTTGTTACGGTGTATAGTTTATTTAAGCTAATATTACAATAAAGTAATTTTAACGAAATGTACGATTTTTTTTATCAATTGCATAACATGATCAGAGAAGTTCATGCTTTCGTCGAATATTAAACCTAAATTTTTTACCTTACGCAGAATTTTCAAAATATTTATACTAGGAATTAATTTAGATTTTACGAAGGCCCTAATAAGCTTTAAATTATGTTCTTTTGAATAGTTTGTAATACAAAGAAGATCTACATTTTTGTTTTTACAAGATGTTTTGATAGATTTGGGATCAAATGAATGGATAAGTTGGTGTCGTCGCGTAATCTTGCATTTTTGTTGAATTGACACATTTAAATAAATTTGCTGTATATAGTAAAAATAGAACTAGACCCAATAATGATCCCTGAGGAACACCAGATATTATAATGCAAATGTTTGAAAAGTATCCTCAAGATTTAGTGTCGAAGGCTTTAGAGAAGTCTAACAAAACAAGTGCAGTTGCTTTACCTCTATCTAATGAATTAAAAATGTCATTACAAATATTTATCAACACAGAGGTAGTGCTATGACCTTTTCTAAAACCCGACATAGAGGACAGATAATATTATTTTTCTACAAACACCATTAAAAACGGCATAAATGAATTAAAAATGTAATATTATATAAACTCGCGTTAAAATGATCACATGATTTACTTTTAACGCTAGTGCAAAAAGTAAAATGACAAATCGTTTGTCATAATGACATTTATATATTTATTAACAAAAAATTGCAAGTTATTTAGAAATATTTATATTAATTGTACAATTGGAGCAATTAGTAATATTTATCTCTTGTGAGGAAGTTACGATTCGCTTCCTTCTGGACTATAATTAATATTGGAACTCATATTGCAATAGTTTTTCAGATTTGACAAGCATGTGTCAAACAACGGGCAAACTTGATTTATATATTTCATAAATCCTACAAACTACTAGAATTATAAGGTAACCATTAAAACGATTTGAAATCTTTTTAAAGAAACTTTATTGTTCTTTTAATAGTGTTTGTAGAAAAAACATTGTATGATACACGTGTTAAAAATGACTTTATTTTGTTCGTGGAGTTGCTCCACCCGCTTACGCTCGTTTCGCAAACTTCTCCACTCACAAAATAAAAAGTCATTTTTAACACTTGTATCATAAATAACTATTTTCTACAAACACCATTAATAACTAAATTTTTAACACAGCATACTTGAATTAAAAATGTAATATTATATAAACTCGCGTTAAAAATAATCACATGATTTACTTTTAACACTAGTGCAAAAAGTAAAATGACAAGTCGTTTGTCATAATGACATTTATATATTTATTAACAAAAAATTACAAGTTATTTAGAAATATTTATATTAATTGTACAATTGGAGCAATTAGTAATATTTATCCCTTGTGAGGAAGCTACTTCACAAGAAAAAAATGTTGAGGTTGAACTTGAAGCAGTGGAGGAAATACTATATAGTTTTTCACATTTGACAAGCATGTGTCAAACAACGGGCAAACTTGATTTATTTATTTCATAAATCCTACAAACTACTAGAATTATGAGGTAAATTTAAAAGGATTTGAAATATTTTTAAAGAAACTTTATTGTTCTTTTAATGGTGTTTGTAGAAAAAACATTGTATAACACACGTGTTAAAATGACTTTATTTTGTTCGTGGAGTTGCTCCACTCGCTTACGCTCGTTTCGCAAACTTCTCCACTCACAAAATAAAAAGTCATTTTTAACACTTGTATCATAAATAACTATTTTGATGCATAGTCATATAATTGAGGCTCAATAAATTTTCCTAAAAGTTTTGACATTGCTGTAGTATGCTTATTGGTTTTATGTCTGAAAAATATTCAGGATCATTTGTTTTGGTAGAGCGTTTACTAACGGTAGTTTCCACTGATCAGAATAATAGCCAATATCTAAACAACAATTAATGATATGTGTAATCTGTGTAGCAATTACGGACGAGCAGTATTACAACATCTTAGCTCTAATATTATCGCAACCTTGTGCGTTTGAATGAAGTTTCAGAATGATGCGTTTTATTTCATAAATTGTGGCAAATTTAAAAGTAAAAGTTGTTATTATCAAACATTTTTCTTTTCGAAACAGGACACAGGATTTGAACAGTTATTTGGGGGCTATATACAGATGTAAAATAATCATTTATGACTTTGGGAATTTGTAATGACTGTAATGTAATGTAATGTAAAAAAAATACGCTAGCATTACACCTTCATCAGTTCTTAGTGCGTTTTTCGTCATCCTCCGGTTACAAAATATTTCATGGTATATGAAATATTTTGCATTTTTCCTTTAGATTTTAAAGGAAGTAAGCTCGAAGACGCTTCTCGAGCGACATTTAAAATGTCTTCAAAACAAATTTCTAAATTATTTTCAGTAGCAAAACTCGTTTTTATAATTATTAATATGTAAATTAAAAATTCGACTCACAAAAATGAAACTTGTTAACTGTTGTTATGTAAATAAAATAAGCCGTGTCAGGTTACTAGGTTACGGAAATCCTACCCAGGTCCTACTATGAAGTTTTTTAAATTTCTAACTTTGTAATGGTTTTATATCAATAATTATTTGTTTACAATTATTAACACAAAGGCAAAAAAAATAGTATAAACAAAACTCGTAAGAAAAGCAGTTTTACTAAACTCATATAGCTTTTAAGTTACTCGCTCGCTGTGCTCGCTCGTACTCAAAAGCTATATTCGTTTAGTAAAACTTTGCTTTTCTAAACTTGTTGTTTAATATACTATTATCGTCTACATTATTTAAATAAAAGATGTCATCCCAGGAAAAACTTTCTGGGTCTACTAAAAAGGTGTTCGATTGAAAAGTAACTGATATTTATATGTTACCATTATAGTTTTGTTTAGTGAAATTGTACATTTTTTTGTCGCAATAGATAGCATTGTGATGCGAAATAAAGTCTGCATTTAGAATGTCATCATTAACATACATAGCGGGTCAGTTTGTTATTTTTTCGGAGATAATCGTAATTCTGGTTGGTTCATTAATCAGCTGAGTGAAATTGTAAGCAGAAAAGCAGTCTAAAACAGGATTATCATAACATTGGTAGACATTTGCATCTCCTAAAATAATTATATTGTCATTATAATATCATTAAAAGATTTATAGACCATGTTTCAGTAACACAAAATATCGAAAATTTATTTTCTGTTAATAGGTTACAAAAAGCATCAAATTCCGTAAATAATGAGCGAACATTTAAGTGACTTGTTCTAAGCAACTTGTTCGTAATTAATCTTAGTTCTTAATTGGTCTATTTTAATCTTACGATGATTACATAGCGGATCGTCCAGAGAGAGTATAGTCTACTAACAAATTAGTTTTGAAAAGCTGAAGTGTCAGAAATACAATAATGTTTTTCATAGGATCCAGAACATTTCGAACAAATTGCTGAATGTTTTATATTTTATTTTATTCAATATATTTATTAAATATATTTTAATACTTACGTTTTATGCTCATAACATGGCAATTCCATAATTATCTTTACTACTTACACGAAATAACAATTTGTTTCATACTGTGCACAAAGTCTACGTTTTAGGGAACTGAAAACTCAGTTAAATAATTCGGAAGGGATGATGTTTTGAATTTGAACATTGGAATGAAAGACAGAAACAAATTTATTCTAAATGAAATCTATGAGAGCCATTAACATAATATATAAATACAGTTCTTTGTTATCTCGGTTCAGAATAAAATGAAATAAATATTCATAAAATGTTTACAAATTCATAATGTTAATGCAAATGTTTCGCAAACAAATAAACAGAATTTAAAGCAAAACATTTTTTGAATAAAAATGGAAAAAGCTGCTCAGTTTGCTAGGATCTGGCGAAGGTGCCAGTCACTGGTCATTTATAGGGCATTTAAAATAGTGTTTTTTAAGAAACTTTGCCTGTCATATGACATTAACGTTTATAAAATGTTTTCAAATTCATAACTTTAGTACACGTATTTCACAAATAAGATTTAACGTATCCCGTACACGTTAAAACTATAAATAAATAGAATTTAAAGCATTATTAAACTTCATTTTCATTCTAGTTAATGGTGTTTGTCTATGTTCTTGATTTTATTTATTATTGATGTTTATATAAGTTTATAAAAATACCTTCACAAAGAAAACTTAATTTAAATAGTCCAGACAATGTGTCAAAATACATAAAATATCGGCTAACGGTTTTCTCCTTTCTGTTGATCTTACTTCAACTAATTAAATATATGTATATACAGGGTGTTTCAGAAGTGAGTGCAAAAAATTTAAACTTGTATTCTTGAGAAATTTTAAGGTGAATCTTGTATGTAAAGAATTTTGTTAGGGGCCACTCCCAAAGAGATATAGTCCGTAAAATATGGTGGTAGAAATTGAATTTTCATGTATTATGCTAAAATTTCAATCGCTTGTAACTTTTTTATTTTAAGAGATATTTACAGGAAACATCCTTTGATGAAAATTAATGGCAAAGTAATATCTCTTAGACTACTTTACTACCTTACCAGACTTTCCACATGTTTCTACTGATTTTTCTGCACCATCTTTAGACATAGGAAAAACTATGTCAATACATGCACTACCCATCTTTTACTTTAACCGAATTTTTCGCAATTTTAAGAAAAAAAATGGCAATTTTCAATGTTTTGCATTACCTAGATTAATAAGTTGTATTCTCCATGTTTGATATTAATTATTTTTAGTTGTCTTGTAAATTTAAAAAAAAATTATTTAGCACAAACACATTTTGTTGTGAGCCATACTGAATATATACCATGCGTCTTGTTTATGTATGTCTAAAGGGTGTAAATTGAAGTGATTCTACTCAAAAAAATAATTATACAACTTCATATGATTTTTTTTTGAAATCTAACTACCAACAGACGTTTCCTGTCTTTTTATGCTTATTAGTTAAGGAAAACACTCGATACTACTCTTATTTATTTATTTGTTATTTTTTTAGAAGGAAAATCTCTTGCAGTAGCCAGAGACTGCAAATTCATTGAAACGTCAAGTGGTATCCAGCATAATGTAGATGAACTTCTAGTTGGAATTTTGAAACAAATAAGGCTGCGAGAATCGAGGGAGAAGAAAAAATCGAACTTGAAGAAAGAAAATAATAAGCTGCATGGATCTAAAACCAGTTTAAGTCTGAATATAGCTCGTGAAATATTACAAAAAATATGCATGAACGATATAAGCAAATCAAAGTCTTGTGAAAATTTACACGTTTTATAAACGTGTTATTTAGGAAATCTTATGGCAAATAAATATTTTTCTAATAATTAAAATATTCTTACAATTTTTACTACTTCATTAGATTCTATAGGCATTAAAACATCTAAGTCATGGTTACCTGTTATAAGTGTATTTAATTTCATTTTAATTTTGGCAAATTTTAGAAATATTGTCATATGTACAACATATTTAATATTAATAAAAATAATAAGTTGACGTTTGGATGTACAACTTTTAGGTAAGTAATTAACCATATGAACATATCTAACTTCACCTGTACAGAATCGTCTGCTTTATTATCTAGTTGGTTTCTTTGTGTTTGTCTGTAGCAGCAGAAAAATATTAGACAAATTGTCACACAATACCAAAATGAATATCGAATAAGTTACTGGGATTGGGCTATTTAAAAACCAAAGTTACCTTCTTGAAAAAGGACCTTTGTTTTCCTGCCCTCCTGAGGATACTAATGAAAATGAGCGAAACATCCACTATTTGAAAAAGTAGTTCATGTTCTTAGGACCCCCATCAGAGGTCATTTATAACAAGTACATACAGAGAAAAGACGATAGGAATTTTTTTTGCAATGTTTTCTGAAAATGCAATTTTTCAGAAATATCTGTCCCAAATTATTTCACCAAAAATTTCTTGGTTTTACATCTAAGATATGTTAAATGATTTTTTGTGTGGGCCTTGTACAGTTTCCAAGTAAATCAAATTCAAATGGTTATTTAGCCAACAATTTGTAATATTTCAGGTTGTCCGCGAATGTAATAGAAGTTTCCAGAGCTTCCATACATTTTAAACGCTTTCCCGCTTTTACCATGTGGGCGTTACCGACATTAGTACATTATTATTTGAACAATTATTCTGGATAATGCACGTATCACCATTACTTCTACAATGTGGGCTGTAATTTGTTGTACTCGTTTACTGGTTATTAATATTGGAGACAAAATCTTTTGAAAACGCAACATTCTTAGTATAACATTAACAACCTTATTGCACAAAAAGTCAATTGTTTCATCCACTGTTACCCATAAAAATTTATTTCGTACGTCCTCTATAATATTCCTTAAAACATTTTTATACACACTTGGTAAATATGTTTTACGCAATGTATGGCTACTAGATAAAGAAAAACCTGGTACATATTTTGCAAAGGAACCTCTAAACTCGGCATTGTCGACTACGTTCCAAGATAGACTACATGCACAGAACATGACACACAAATCATAAAAAAACTCCTCTTATGTAACTGCACCGGCAATAATCTGTCGATTGATAGCCGATTTTAAATGTTTTTCACAATCACGGTATGTATGAAATACGTAACGTCGATTGCATGGAGTACACAGAATATGTGAGCATCTGTTGGAAAGTCATTGTAATATTCACTACGAAAATAATCGCGCGATTTCATGTTGCTAACTGGGGAGAAAGTGCCAAGCTGCCTGTAAGATTACATAGGAGTATCCCGGTTTTCCGCATAGTCTTGAACCTTTCTGCCTCGATGCTGGTTATACTGATTGCATATATTACATTTTAAAAAATTATAAACACTTTTTATTACTTGTCTAATTTTCACTTTATTTGTTATTTTACAACTAGTTTCATCCTATTCGGACATTTTCAAGTAAACTAAATTATACACAGATTTTACTTTCATTTAAATATAAACTGAACGGAATAGAAGGATGGGTCACTTTATGGTTGATAATATAATTCAAATTTGTACAGATGTTATGTCTTTAAATGTAGGGGTTTTTTCAAGATAGTAAATTATATTATGGTGTGATTTTTTTAGCAGCAGGTTATCTGAATAAGTTTAATAACGGAGAATTATTTAAATCTATTTGGTCGTTTAATATGTTGTAATTTTTATTCCTATTTAATTTATTAATTTCTAGCACTTCTAATAAATTAAGTTTTTTACTTTTTCCACAAATATGTAATATTTTAGGTTGGTGGTCGTCAGTTATTGTATGACTAGAATCTGTTAAATGTTTATAAAAGTTGGAATGTTGTTTTTGTGTGTGAATATGTTCTCTATATCTTACTCCGTACGATCTACCTGTTTGACCTACATATGAGGCGTTAAATTCTGGGCAATCTAACCGATATACACCACATTTTTTAGAGATATCAGTTTTTTGTTTTACATTGAAAATATATCTGCCTATATTTTTGTTAGAACTAAAAGATGTTTTAATTTTAAATTTGGAAAAAGTATTGCTAATTGAATAGGAGAGTTGACCTGAATATGGTAATGAAATGTATGTTTGAACATTTTTTCTCGTTAATAGTGGGATAAAGTTCTTTCAAGAGGGACTTATTTTGTTTTTTGTAGATTAGATTGTTGATTATATTTTGAGGGTACCCGTTATTATGTGCTATAAGTCTTATTGTGTCTAATTCTTCTTTTAAATCTATCTCAGATAGAGGTAAGCTGAAGGCTCGGTGTGTCATAGATTGATATGCGGCTAATTTGTGGGAGAGAGGGTTATAGGAATTAAGGGGTATAGTGGCGTCTGTAAAAGTTGGTTTGCGGTAAATATTATAGGAAAATGATGTTTTATGTCTTTTTTATAGTTAAGTCGAGAAAGTTTATTGATTTATTATCGTTCTCTGTTTCTAAAGTAAAAGATATATTATTATGTGTGTTATTGATAAAATCGAGGAGTATTTTTAATTGTCTGTCTGTCCCTTTAAAACCTATTGGGATGTCATCAACGTACCTGTACCAAAAGATAATTATATTTTTTTTGATATTGGAGAATCCAGTATAATTTTTTTCAAGATTATCCATGAATATATCGGATAAAAGGGGGCTAAGAGGCGAACCCATAGGGAGCCCTGTTTTTTCGTATAAAGATGTCCTCATTAAATTGGAAATAATTTTGATCTAAACACAACTTGAATGTTTGCAGTATTTCATTTTTTAATTTTGGGATATATTACAAACATATATTACAAGTATATAAATAAATACACCACATGAATTTTTTTGTGGTGTGTTTGTTTATATTTATATTTTTTTATTACTGCCGGCCGATAAATGGAAAATATTTTCGACACCTGGTCATGACACGCTAGTTGCCACACTCGAACTTGACCTTTATGCTCATAAACATAAAGGCGATATTTTTGACAAAACACAGCACAGATTTTTTTCTCTTTTGAAAGAAATATTTAAGATTTTTTTTCATCCACTATAGAAATTTTGTTTATAATAGTAAAAATAAAGTTACTGTAATGTAACATATTTTGTGCATGGTGGATGGTAGCTAAAAGTTCTGAAATATTTCTTTCAAGGGAGAAAAAATAATAAAATTCTGTGCTGCGTTCTGTCAAAAATGTCGCCTTTATGTTCATGACCATAAGGGTCAAATTCCAGTGTTACAGATAGGCTACCAGTATTACATGACTTTTTCACGTAGGACGCATAATTATTATTAATTATATGATGTCACAACTAATGTGGGCCATTACTTTCAATTATATTTTCACCACTCGTCAAAATCTAATGAAATTATAAAAATATTGTAAAAAACAAATATAGTTCAACTGACAGTTGTACTGAACATAATGTGCATATTATCTTTTTTTGTAATCCAAGTTTCAGCGTTTTGGCAAATAGCCGGGAAAATAATTATTTAAAAAGATATATGTTATGCTTATCTGTGATAAGATTTGTAAAAGTTAGTAAATAATAATTAGCAAAAAAATTTTCAGTTAATATTATTTTTCATTCCACACAAATATAGTTTTTTCTCCAAATGCGGATGTTTCGGTTATTAAATTTAGAATCCTGCATAAGCAACAGTTGTGTCATAACAATTCAGACCATTCTGTACAATAATTACAATTCAATTAATAAAATTAATTTCAAATATTATGCTAATAATTGTAACCTTTTTTTAGAATAAATTTACTATCTTAAAACAAAATTACATAATTGTTTATGACTATTCAGAAGTTACTATCCTAAAAAGTATTCTTGCAATTTTTTCTAATATTGAAAGAAGTACTTATCATATTTTAACATTAGGAGATTTGTATAAATGTATACCCGTAGTTTAGGAGTGGTTAAAATCATTATCAATGTAAGTAGATTTTGCGAAACCATTACGATAAGAACCTAATTATTGTGATATGACGTGAGTTCTACATATTTACTCCTTGAGTTACCAAATAGTAGTTTTAGTGATACAGTCCATACCTTTATAAGTACCTACACTTTAATTGCAATTGTTTTTTTTAAGAAAATACGTACGTGTATGAGAAACAAACCAATTGATCAAATTATTGGCAGTGAGAAATGTTTTTTTCAGGTATACGGGCATTCCAGTAACTGTAATATTCGCCAAAAAATATACAGAAGAAATTAAAATTTTAAATAAAAAGAGTTAATGACAAGGTGTTGAAATACATTTTTTAAATGATGTTTTGGATAAAACTCAAAAACTACTTGACGATTCAAACACATACATACACTTTTAAAAGGACAAGCACGTTAAAAAATTTTAGAAAATTTTTATCAAAAAGTTAATTAGATACCAAAAAATTTTATATCTTACATTTACAGATTATTTGACTATGTTGCAAAACTTTTTTAATTTTAATTTGACGACCCTGGTTTTTTATTTATAAAAATTCCTGTGTCTGATGATGTGAAGTAATTAATTTGTTCACGAAACCGGTCACAGTAATAAAGGAATTTTATGAGAATTTTTCTTTTTGATTTATCATGAATAATTACTCATATGGGATCAACCTACCTACGTTTGAAAAAGAAATGTTTGTCTAAAATAAAATAAAATGTAGTGTTGTTTTTGATTCATTATATGCCTAAAACTATTATACTAACACACTCAGATGAGAATGATTCTATTGGTATTTATTATTATCATCATGTTAGGTTTAAAAGGAGTGCTTATGCATTTCTAGAAAAAATAATAAAATAATTTGGGTATAACAAAAATACGAAGCAATAATATGTCAGATTTTTTATGCGTGTATGAAGCCAAAGTTAACCGTTTTCGAGATATTTATGGATTAAGAGTTAACTGACTACTACACACAACACGATATTTTCGTTATTTACACCAAGTCGTGGCATCTTAACTGTTTACAATAACAATACCAAATTTATAGTTAATCTTTAACTACATTTTTTTAATAATGGCAAGTAGGACGTAAGCTTACTTGGTGTAACAAATGAAATTAGTGTGTAAGGTGTAGTATTCAGTTAACTTTTAATCCTTAAATATCTCGAAAACGGTTGATATTAGCAGCTTCAGACAAATATACCAATATTTACTTAGAACTCGAAATATACTTAGAAATATACCAATATTTACTTAGAACTAGTAAATACATCAGTTTAAAACATGTCCGCACTGCTGCTCTGGAAAAAAAATAGTTTTAAATATATGAAAGCAATTAGCTTTTTAATGTTTCAAAATATTTTATTGGAAACTTTACACGTGTTTCGGCTTTTTAGGCCTTTGTCAAGAGTACAGGGAATACTCTTGACAAAGGCCTAAAAGCCGAAACACCTGTAGAGTTTCTAATAAAATATTTTTGAAACATTAAAAAGCAAATTTCTTTCATATATTTAAAATATTTAATAATGTTTCACAAGGAGCCAAGCCGCAGAATCAGTTCAGTGTAAAAAAAATAGATCACATTTTTATCATTTAATGTAAGTTATACAGGGCATTTAATACAATTATTAAACGCCCTGTGTAACTTAAGTCAAAACTAATATAAAATTATGATTTCTTACCACAAGAAACCTACTTGTACCGATTTTGAACTTGATCCGTCAAGTAGTTTATGAGTTGCACCCCAAAAATCACTTGAAAAAAAATATTTAAACACCCTGTATCTTATCAACTAGGTACACTTTATCTAAGCATATTTGGTTAAATCTTCATATTTTGAGCGTAAGAATCCCTAGTTACTCTATGGCCCATTCGTCAATTATAACTCGCTGTGTATAAGACCAAACGTAAAAAACTATAATAGTAACAAAAGGGGGTAATATGAGCTCAACAATTTAAAATTTCAGTATAAATTATTAAATGGGTATTAGTTCTTAGCAGTTTTTCATAAACAGACATACTCAATCAGAAAAAAAATTCATTTTGACATCCAAAATAAATATAGCTCACAGAACGATTACACTAGAATGCCCATATACCTCCTTCCAGAGCTGTCAATACGTAAAGTAAAATACTTGAAATTATACTTGAAGTATTTATTACTTGATTTTGTCAAGTAAGTTACTTTAAGTATTCTTAAATATACTTGAAGTATTACATCATAATTCAAGTAATAAATTGTTTTTGAAGTATCCTTGAGCTACGTCAACTAAATATTTGTATGATACTTGCACTCTGAAACAATTACTTGAAGTAAAATTTCTTTTTCAATTATATTTTGTTTGTCAAAACTCGCATAAACAAGACCATACAAGAAATGCTTCGGACTTACTAGAATTACTTAGGGTTTATTTAATTTAGTTCGATGCTGCAACGCCTCGATGTAAGGTGCCCTTAAAAAAGGCATTTCTAAAATTTTGTCTTGTGTATAGTGTGCAATAAGTAGCACAGTGAATACATTGATTAGTGAAAACAAAATTAAAGAGGTAGATAGATAGCATATATAACTAAGTCAAACATCATTGGGTAAATTACGGTATATTTGCATGTAAATCAGTAAACCTTTATATCAAATATTACTTTCACATCACGTTACGTGAGTGGAAGTATTGTATCGGCAGAGGAGCGTTTCACTGACGGCATCTGGTGTAAATTTTTTCGGAAATAGAACGGCTATAGAACTGCCAGCAGACGATTTATCCTCTTATGTTTTTAGTTCGGTTAGTTGATATTATAGTTCAACACATAGATATACCATATAACTATCTGCTACTAAAAACCATAAAGAAATATCGCCACCCTTTCGGCAGAGAATAATATGTGCCTTCGACGTTGTTTTAACTGTTTACGCTAGCACGCTTCATACACTTTTTTGTTTCGCGGTAGGAACTACGTGTGGTGGTCGCTTTGAGGAAAAGATTTATAAGTTTTTTTAAATTCAAGATGACTATGTTATGTTATATCGGTGTGTTTAAGTATACTTACAGCTCTTTTGTTTTCTCACATTCTTTGCCATTTCGGTAATCTACATTGTCGTTATCATAATATTCATAATATATGGTTAGGCCAGTGGTTAGAGTTGTTGCACATTAAAGTGCCAACAATATTAAGCCAATTTCTGAAGCAACTATAATTATTATATACATTATTTTTTACTTATTTTTGTAAATTAATGGTAGGAAATAAGAAAGAAAAGAAATTAAGCAAAACATAATAATATCATCATTACGTAATTATTATTACAATAAAGTTACATGTTGCATCCTTTTCCTGAGAAAAAATTAAAATGATCTTCATTTTAAAGGTTCAGAATAAAAATTTTTGGTATAGACTTTGCTAATTTAAAACTGATTTCAGATATACCGGGTCCATTGCAGGGGTCAAAACAAAGTAACATTTTTAAAACGCGACAGCTACATATAAAAAAATTATTTTTATATTCACTAATTTTCACGATGTGATATACACGCATAAGCTTAGCATATAACTAAATATGTCAAATTATATTTTTTACACAACTCTCATCTGAATCTGAAACCATTAAACCATTTATCCATCCAAAAATACAAATTGTTTTTACTTTGTTTTTTGTGCATTTTTTGTAATACTTCAAGTAATTTTAAGTACTTTAAGTATTCTATATACTTAAATTAAGAATCATACTTCAAGTACTGTTGTTTTATTTCAAGTAAATTACTTGGCGATAAATCAAGTAATTTCCAAGAAGACTTAATAATTGAAGTAAGTTTTAAGAAAAATTGTATTTGATACTTCACGTAATTCTTGATATTTGAATACTTGATACTTATACTTCAAGTACTTTCTAAGAGTAATTGTGACACCTCTGCCTCCTTCTAGTATTATATTCTGGGAAGCCGAATACAGCATTAAAATGACATCAGTTGGTGCCTACTTTAACACTGATTAGTGATTTCTAAAATGTTCAATACAAACAAGCAGATGAAGTTATTTTAGAAACACATCTTTATAGTTCCAGTTATCTTAATTTTTTTCTATTAAAATGCAAAAAGTATTCCTAGATGGGTGACCACTTAATCGCTACCATTCAATGGTGACGTAAGTATGAGACAATCAACAATATATTTTTTTAACTTTCCTTAATTTTATATAAAACTGATTTATTGTCTATAATTATTTATTTGTGGCATCCTATAATGTTTCTTCTCACATTCTTCGGGTATTAAGCCACTGTCTTATAAATTATTCTTAAAAAATTGTAAATAAACCTTTGCACCACAAGGATCAGTCAGACGTTGGTTTTTGAAAAAATGCTTTTTCCTATCCAAAAAAATGTCTCACACCTAAAAAAATATATTAATTTGAAAAAGAAACTTAAATATCAAATATTTTAAGATGATTAAGAATTGACTTAATACCAAAAGAAGGTGAGAAGAAACACTGATTATTTCAAATATGTTTTCATATTATTCGTATTCCGTCATATAATAAAAGAAGTTTTGTTTTATGGATATTTATTTTAACAGATGATTTTAGGCAGAAAAGTATAAAAGTTGGAAAAGTATAATAGTCCAGTCGTTAGATGGCACAGGACACGTTATCTGAAAGTAAATCAAGGAGAAACTAAACCTGGCGCATATATTTAGTAGGGTTCGGGACTCTAATTTATTAATAGATCTTGTTTTTGCAAAACAATACCTAACTCCTATACTAAAATCAATATGTTTTATTCTGGCATAATGTTATCAGTTTTTCACCTACCTTTCGGCATCACGAGGAAACGAATAAAACGTTTCATTACTACAATAACTTTTATTTGTACATCCTTTACATGAGTAAACCATTCTCCCTTTTTTCTTATCATCCCCCATTTTAAAATAAAATAAAATGCATACAATTGTAAACAGTAAACCAATTATGCACTTACACCACCACCATATTACATTTTTTATTTCGCTGATAACATACACTTCGCTCTGACGGCCACTACTACACTGATGCTTTTCAGAGTAGCGGCTTTTTAAGGTCCCCGGCAGCGAGACCTGGCAACAAGGAGAGCTAAGCTACTGGTTATTGTTTACTGCGCCCTTTCTTTAACATGAGTAGTCCCTGTAGGCCCAATCCACAGAGCAAATTTAATTCATTTTGTGTTGCTGCATAATTCCAGATAAACCAAACTTGATAGGATCCTCGGCATCTGAAATTTCATTGTTGCTATCCTCATTCCTCTCCCTGTCTTTGTCGTCATTGAATAATTTTTTCTATCACTACTGGGGGTGTTCTCTTCTTCATCGCAGTCATAAGAAGGCGCTTGCATATTTTCACAAGAGGTACTGTTGACAATAACGCAAATGACGGAATACGCATCTCAAAAGCTTCTCTGGAAAGGATCCTTCAAAGTTGTGACTAGAACAAGTAGTTCACCCCACCTTCGCCTCCATCTATATACGGTTTTTTTTTCAGCGATACGCCACCAATAAATCGGATGGAATGTTAACGTGCCACATCTTTGGTCCATAGTCACAGCATGTCATGGTAATGAATGAGGCACGCAAATCCCAAACGCGGATCTTTGGGCCGTCAAAAATGATCCTATTGACGATGGTAATAACTTCGATATGACGTTACTTTTTGAAAATGTAATTATTTTTATAAATTTCTTAATTCAGTGAGAATTAATTTTTAGTTTTGAAGTTCCTTATTAATTTTTATGAACATAACATCATTTTTATTTACGTACCTTGTAAACATTACCGATGGTTAATTTATTTGTATTTAAGTTTAAAATTACTATAAGAAAAATTCAATAAAAACTTCTGAGCAGCATATGTCCAAAAACTTGATTTCTCAAAAAGGGAAATATAAACCGCAGACATGTGCTGTTATCACAGAACAATGTATATTTCCTTGCTCATATTTCGGCATTTATGCTATTTTAAATGAAATTCGAATGATGATACTTAACAATGGATATCGACTACTAGACGGAGTAAGAATATCGCTTTGAACTAATTTGATTTGGATATATGCTATTTTTGCCAGAAGCTCTTCAAATGATCTCAAAATGCCTGTATTTTTTTCTGTTTCACACCATTTCTGGCATTTCTTATTGGATATTTTTCAATATTTGTGTCAAGTGCTTCCCTTCTTAGAGAGCTCCTGGATCCAACCTTGCAGAATCCTACCTATATACCAGATTTGGTTTCTCCTTGAACTATTTCATGTAAAATCAACTGATGACTTGTCTATAATATTTAGTAATATTCGTAATATGACTCGCATCCAACAATCATTGTAGATGATGAGTTTACTATTTCTATCATCAGATCGAAGAATTAACTTTGTTATCATTCAAGCAGACACACAGTGTGTAATTCCATGATTTCAATCAATGAATAAACATATAGAACTCACAATGTAGTTCAAGAAAGCCAAATTGTGGAAAATATAAACAAATATTATATATTTTGTATTTCTTGGCCACTAATAAATGTACAAACAAAACTTGTATCAGAATTATATCTTGTTCTTTTATTAATTTAATTATTATAGAAAAGAATTTGGTAATGACAATTGAAATTGCCCTTCCTATAGAAGTCCTCAAACTTTCCATTTCTCATTTGTACAGATTTCTACGTCATTGAATAAGTGATAGTCTCAGACGTTAGATAGTGTGTGCCAAAACTTACAAATCAAACTATGTAATCAATTAATCTTGTTCATTGTTGAGTGATTTATTTTGGGCTTTACGATAGGTGTGACTATGAAATGTCGACAGTTTGAACTTCAGCGATGAAACAATAATAATTCAGAACTCAAAATAAATCAATTAATATTACCGTCTAATATCTTTGCCGAATTTGAGAACGAGAATCTTTATGTTCTATGGATCGTTTATTATCTCTGGTATATTTTTTTATATTCAAAGTTAAAGATATTTATTAAGCATACAGGGTGACTCATTAAAAACAGCACTCGGGTTTATACCGGTTTGACCACTTTAATAAAACGCTTGTATAGGTTCTATTTTATTTACAAGGGGGACATTTAAAGTCACTTATTATATTTACTCTTAAAATTTCAAATAGCAAGAGAGGTCAAGTTGTACATCTCAGAATTCGTGCGTGATACGTTCGCTGGATTGGAAGGATTGAATGACCTGTGAAATCACCAGATTTATCTCCATTAGATTTCTTTTTATGGGTTTAGTTGAAGAGTAAAATTTGTTAACCAAACTCAATTCTTTAGAAGCTTATGGCAAAGTAGTAGTTAAGTGGCCCCTTTGAAAATGAAATCATCCTGTTCAATCGCCTTGTCTAACGTTGAACCAAAGTGGCATACAATCGGGTAGATTGCTTTCAGTAGGCCACCCTGTATTCAAAGATACAAGACGTTTATTTAGCACATAATAAAAACAACACTACACATTATTTAATCGGCTATATGTATAATACAATGCAAGAAAATGATAGAAAAATAATTGAAATTATTTTTATAAGTTAGCTATTTCCTTGACAATTTGGCTGAACCAGTCCTGGACTATGTAAATTTAAATGTTTATTATAATAATTATAAAATAACTACTGGTGTATAACTATGTTAAAATATTTAATACGATATTACATTTTGTACAACGTGTTAGGTAATAAGTCGATGTTACAATGATTGTTTTTTAGGTATTGTCACAATGTATCGACAAAGTACCATCTTATATCCGTATAAAAACAGTGTTTTCGCACGTGCGATGTAAATTAAATTAACAGTTAAAAATGTCATTTTAAGTTCATATAACCGATTTAACCCAATTTTATATGTACAGGGTGTCCACTGGCACTATATCATTCCTCGAGCTCAAGCAATATCAGTTTAAGGTGGGAAAAAAAATAAAAACCGGATTTTATATGATTTTTTTCACAGCGTTTGAAAATATTCATTATAGTCTACGTATATTTTAAGGACGTATATCTCGCAAACAGTTCATTAAAACTGTGACATATATTATGTAAATGTAGTATTCTCTTCGAGGAATTTTTTCGATTTTGTAAAAATATAAAAAAGGTGTCCGAGGAAAGATATAGTAGACACCCTTTCACGGTGTTCCACATAAGCAGGCCCTTCGATTTACTGCCTTCACTACCAAGTTTGAGATTAATCGTAAGTTTTCCAATTAATTGTAATCATCGATTATTAATACGATTATTTGTTGTGGCTTTTATTATTATATAAACCATTCGATTTATTCGGAGAATCTGTTTTTTCAAAAGCAGGACTCTCAAAGGCCAGAATGAAACCAATTGAATCCGAGAATATAACTTTTCTTAAGTAATAAATTGCCACTTGTTGTTAATTTTACTATCACTATTGAAGTTTTTTACTAGATACACTTTATTTAAGGTTACATTAAATAAGTTTTTGACATTATGGGATAAACTATCTCTCTGTTTATATGATTTTATTTTTTTAATCGTAATCGTAATTATACGATTATTATTTTCACCATCGTGTAATCGTAACTGAGAAAACTTTTTTATTGCTAAAAAAAAATTTAAATCTAGTTCTATGACATTTTGCAAGGAATCCATTTCTTTAGAGAAATAAAGAAGTAAAACTAAAATATACGAAGTATATTCAAAAAACAATATTTATTATTCATATTGACAGACGACAACTTTTTGAATGCCATTTCAGTTTTTAAAAGTCTTTTTTAGAACTAGTTATAAAATGATTATCAATTTTCATCACTGGTTATAAAATAATGTCACTCATTGTAAATTAAGCTAAGAATAGCAAACAATTTAGGTTCGATATAATTTTGCAGGTCGATATTTGGTGATCGGCCTTACAAGTACGTTTTGCAAAGGATTGAACACGTTAGGAGTTACAGTTCAAATTGATCATTTATTGCTAACACATTGTACACTACTATGTGATATTTTTTGAGTTGGTAAAGATCTTTAAATAGTTTTTAAGAATTATCAAATTTGATGATTCATTCCAGGTAGTTAAGGCCTAAATAATGTAAGTCAAACTTAATTTAATTTAAATTGTATTAAAGACTGCTTGTATGTATAATTTATAACTTTTGTAATCACATATTTTACATGTATTAGCTAAAATTCTTTGTCATTAATCTAGATTTGCTTCTTATGCATTTTGTTATTGCCAATTAAGGTATTTTTGATGACAAGTCAGATGTGTCAGTAATTTTTCAAAATTTTATGTATATTTGTCGTAATGCTATTGCAGTTGTCTGTTTAATATGTTGGGAATAGAATCTTCCGCGATGTCCAATAGTGCATCCGATTTCGATAAAACGTGTTCTACGATAGCTAGAAATTTAATTAGGAGACATAAGTAAACTTTTTAGAATACAGGGAGAGCCAAGATAATTCTACAGGGTCAAGTGCCTTTGTTTTTAAATGAAATACCATATACAACAGTACGAGAATTTGGTTAAAATGATTAGCAAATTTTCTCACTAAAAAATGGCGAAACTATGGTCTATAAAAAAACATGACCTCTCCGTTTGCTTATGATACAGACAGGAGGCACATGCACGATGTATGGCATAACAACATACATTTCATTTCTGAGATAACACCTATCTACTTATCTGAATTTCTACATTTATTTTATAATGGTTACTATTAACTGATATATGCAGAAGAGAAAATTGCTATTATTTTATCCGTGAGTTCACTACCACCACATATTATATTGTCTGTGCATTTTAATTTCATCTTTATTTCATTTACTACTTTACATATTTACATAAGAACTCCGTTCCTTGAGGAATTCAGGTATACGATTAAATTTTATGTTTCAGGAAGACCCCCCTCACAGAACGTATTCAACAAATACCAGTTTGAACGAGTTACCTTCGAGGATTACTTATTATTCCAAGTATTTGACTAATAAAACAATTGACCTTTTGTTCAAAGCAGTTTAAAAATAAACATTAATACAAGTTATCGTATACAGAGTATACCAAACTTAAAGAAGAACCCACTTATCTCTTATTACAATAGAAAATCATTAACGGAAAAATCACTTCGTTACATTATAAAGAGATAATATAATTAAACTAAATTGAAAAGAAATAAATATACTATAAAGAGAGATGAAACAAACTTGACTCTCAAATTTGTTTTGTTTTTTTACAAACAGCATGATTATTAGATACATAATATAAACCTAAATTTTTACTTGTATATTATTTCAATTAATTACATATGTCAAATAGTTAAAATATGAAGCGAAAATAAGAACACAATTTGGTTATAATATTTTACACAGAGTTTACATTTAATTTCACTCAGTGAATGGTTTTGGGGATTAGTTTCAGTATCTGTCATATATTTAGATATGAAATGTGCAAACACTGCCAACAACACTATTATTATATACCTACCCTGCTGTTTAGTCCCAAAATAGGCTTTAATGTCTACAAAAAACGGCATTTAGTAACAAATTCTTCTTTATTATTTTAATCGTAATGCGGAATTAACAGCTATGAAAATCGCCAAATAAAGTAGTCATGTTTTGACTAATTTCTTGCCAATAGTTTGGATATCAAAACTATATTAATAACTAAACCCATGCCGGCATATTCTGGTCATTTTTATAGCTATAATCGCCAAATAAAGTAGTCATGTTATGGCTAATTTATTGCTAATAGTTGGATATCAAAACTATATTAATAACTAAAACCATGCCGGCATATTCTGGTCATTTTTATAGCTATAATGGCAGTATTAGGACAACGTTGTTGCAATTTAATTACTTGCTCATACATGACACCATGGAAATGACTTTATAACCAAACCTGCATAGCAATACTGTAGCTACTACAAATGACCAGCATATAGCTAAAAAAAGGCCATCATTACGTTTTTGTATTTAAACTTTATATTGAACCAAGACTAAAATAATATGGCCAAAATGCAACTTGACGAAAGCCATTAAAATGATTTTATAACCGAATCTTGGTTACTTCGGCTAAATAGCATGTTTGTGCCCTGGTGGAAATAGTTTCTGCCAATAATCTAATTTAGTCTTGCAGTGTTCTGAAAAACAATTCCAGAAGAATGAGTAAGTCTAAAAAATTCTGAAACATTCTGAAAAAGTATGAAAAGATCTATGTAAAACTTACTAATCATTTTAAAGACTGCATTTTTACAAATTTTTGGACTCTTCTAGAATACTTTTTCAGAATTAATCAGATCTTTCATGAAAATTTAGCTAAAGTAAAAGTAAGACTTTTTCAGAGTTAATCAGTAAAATTTAAAACATTTCAGATTTTCGAAAAATTATTTACTATAGGTTTTATCATATTTATTACTTCTCGTAAGGAATATAAAAACTTGATAGGAGGAGGGTTATTAGTAAAAAAAAATATTAATGTTTATATTCTATACATTTTTAAATTTTATTTACAGATTTTTTTTTAATAATTAATTACATACGGTTAAAATATACGAACTGTTTTTATTAAATAATTACAAGGCGATAATTATTATTATTATAATATATATAATACAAAGAAATACTTACAAATAAATATATAATACAAAATATTTCAAAAACATTTAGGAAATACTTAATATAATACATATAATTCAAATTATTTCAAAAACATTTAAGGAATACGCTTAATAAAATGTTATATAATACAAGTGATTTTAAGAAATATTAACGAAATACTTTTAAGATAAATATAATATAAACTATTTCGAGAATATTTAATTAATACTAATAATAAATATATATAGTACAAAATATTTCAAAAACATTTAAGAAATACACGTAATAAAACATACAATATTAATACACAATTTATTCTAAAACCATAAGTCTATCGCGTCTAGCACAGACTACACAGAGGTTCTCTGTGTCGTCTAGTCAGTCATAATCAGGGGTTCTGACTGGCCATCCTAAATCGAATGATGCATTGTTGCGCATGCCATCACCCCACTTTCAATTTCACTTCTACGTTCCACGTATGATGCCAACTTTATCTATGATGACAACAGCTAATGTAGAAGAGGTGCCTTTTGTGTTCGTTTATAAAATAATAGTGTAGTGTTGATTGTTAGGATTATATCGATATAAACAAAAGCACGTATGTCCAATCGAAAATATTGTAAAAAGTACAGATATATCCGGAGTTATGTGAATATTAATAATAATGCATGCCCACTTGTTTTACCAGCAACGGCTTTGGCGGTGCAAGATTTGGAATTTTTGGAAATGAAATGAATGCTGCTACTAATGATAGAAATCAAGAATGCTCTGTGCATCATGATCCAAACGATCCAACTTTATCTGAAATACTTTGTATTATATATATCATAATAATAATAATTATCGTCTTGTAATTATTTAATAAAAACAGTTTGTATATTTTAACCGTATATAATTAATTATCAAAAAAAATCTGTAAATAAAATTTAAAAATGTATAGAATATAAACATTAATATTTTTTTACTAATAACCCTCCTCCTATCAAGTTTTTATATTCCTTACGAGAAGTAATAAATATGATAAAACCTACAGTAAATAATTTTTCGAAAATCTGAAATGTTTTAAATTTTCCTGATTAACTCTGAAAAAAGTCTTACTTTTACTTTAGCTAAATTTTCATGAAAGATCTGATTAATTCTGAAAAAGTATTCTAGAAGAGTCCAAAAACTTGTAAAAATGCAGTCTTTAAAATGATTAGTAAGTTTTACATAGATCTTTTCATACTTTTTCAGAATGTTTCAGAATTTTTTAGACTTACTCATTCTTCTGGAATTGTTTTTCAGAACACTGCAAGACTAAATTAGATTATTGGCAGAAACTATTTCCACCAGGGTGCTGCTTGGGTGTATATTTTTAGGATGTGAAAATGAATCAAAAACATCAGACGGATGTCTAGTAACTGGTATTAATATTATTTTTTCCTAAAATCCATAATTGTGACTAGTCAGCGGCATTATTTCAACAAAAAAAATCATTACATCCAAGTGGTTGAGAGATAGTCAGGGGTAATATAAGAAAATAGTCAGATATTATATTGTCATAAATTTATCGAGAGTATGATATGGTATCAATTTTGACGACACCACATTTGGCGTTAATAATGTAATCTGACTATAGTCCTAGAGCCTCAGCTCGAGGGCTACAGTCTTTGATTATTAACGCCAAACGTGGTGGAGTCAAATTGGAGAACACTTGAGAAACTTGCAACAATATAATGGCCGCTAGTTTATCAAGGTTGAGTTATATTTTTTAAATTATTCCTTGAATGCTAATAATAATTAGGGATCTGTAAATTACCTTCTCTTCAGTGGACATGAAAAACAAGCTATATAAACAATACGTTTATTTAATCGGTTCATTTTGAAATTATTCAATTAATGTGAAGTTTAAAAATATTTGTATGACAGCAGTACGCGACAAGACGGTCTAAATTAAATATCAGCGAGAATTTGAGCTGGTGGTCAAGTAGTCGCTGATATTTCTCGTTATTACGTGGAATTCAAATAGCCACTGGTATTTCTCGTTGCTGCGGAATTTAAAATATTGTGATTGGTTAAAAATTACAATTGACATATAAAAGAAATAATCCATAATAATATAGGAGTGGAAGGAGATTTAAAAGAGGCTTGAAAAATGCCCAGACATACGTGGTATTCCATTTATAAAAAGGCACTTGACCCTGTAGAATCGTCTTAGCTCGCCTTGTATATTCGAAAATAATTTCTGGTTCTAGACTTTCCTATCACAGAACCCGTATTATCGAAACTATTGCACTATTGCCCCACCTTGTATAATCTAATAATCACTAACCCTTTGGTCTCTAAATGTTTGGAATTACGTTTCCAATACATTTTACGTCATCTCAAATACTTAGTTGGTAACAATGGACATGTTAATAATAAGTTAACTAGGTTGCTTAATATTGCAGTTACATATATTATTATTATTAAACATAAGTTTAATACGTTAAATTTAAGACTTTTTTTATACGCACTTAAATCAATAAAAAAAGGCATAATCTAGCAATATTAAGGAATTTAGTAAATTTAAAATATAATTTATATTGTATTACTTCCACTGCCTTTTATATTATGATATATTTTTATACTATGCTTATTTGTTGAACATACATTTAGTCAATAAAAAGAATATTAGAAATAGTATTTATTAGAATTTATTTGTCAGGTGCGGATTTTAATTAGATTTGCGCCCTAGCCATATTCCGATGTGGCGCCCTCTTCTTGTTTTGTAATGGTAATAATAAGTCAACTCCTGATTCAAATTATTTTTGGCACAATTTATTTATTATATAATTTATTTACTATGATGATTATATTTGCAGTCGAAACGTCGCTGATGTTAATAAATAAATTTAATCAAAAATAATTTGGATCGGGACTTCGCTTAATTATCCACATTAATATTCTACTTTCTACGCTGATTTTTCCAAATTAAATTATTCATGAATTGGAATAAAACGTTAAAAATATACTAATGACTTATTTTTCTTGTATCTCGAATTCTATTTTTTTTTATATTTTTTTCATTTTCAAAATTCTTTAACAATTTTTCAATCATCCTCATCATCTCATCATGCATCTTTGGAAAGGGTCTCAAATCGTAAAACCACAAAATTTTCATACGAGATTGGAAAAAAACAAAATTAATCAGTTTTTTTTGGGTCACCCTATGTAAACATGGTGGATATATATATTTTTTTATTACTAAGTAGTACTTAAAAGACAAACATTACGTTTGTATTTTAATGAATAATATAAAAGTAATTTAGTTTTACAACTAGATAATATATGGTTAAGAGGAATTTATTTTTTTATACTTTTTGTTTGATATTTTAGATTCTAGTGATTACATACTTGTAATCTTTGATCATAAAAGCGACAGAACAAGCTTTAAAATTTGTTCGATCAGACAACGGAAAACCCAATCGCTTTTGAAGTTTAGATGGCCTTAAAATTTTAGTTGCCTTTAAAATTTTGCCACGTCTCAAATTTTGTCATCTTTAGGCCCGGGCCTCGCAGACCTAAGCCTAAATCCATTCCTGTATTGTGATAGATATAGATATACAATAATTTAATAGAACTCAGCATTGTCATGTTGAGGGCAATGCGGAACTACAGGCTGTATTTAGAGTATGCCTATTTAAATTCTACAAAAATGAATAATATTCATTCTATACGTCATTCTGTAAAAAAGGTTTATGAGATGAGTCAGAGAAAAGTGGAGCTCAGTCTGCAATTTATTCCTAGAAGCGACAATCAATATTTGTCACAAAAGAATGGGCGTATTCAAGTAGCCACTTACAGCCACACCACATAAGGTACACTGAGAGAATGATTTAGTTGGGAGAAATAAATTTTATTTCAACCAAATAAATGATTTCTTTGTATTTGGCGAACTAAACACTTAATTGGGAGAATTAAGGCATTTATTTGATTAAAAGCCGAATATTTAATATTATCAATTAAATCAAAATACTTATTTGTAAGAAATATTTGTTTCTGAACACTAAATATTTATTTGTGAACATTAAACATTTGTTTCTGAACATTAAATATTTGTTTCTGAGCATTATTTATTTCTCAGGAATAAAACTGTTTACAGAAAATTGCGTGGATTTATTCTTGATGAATACATTAATTTCAGGAAAATTAATTCCGTTTTTAATTTATTTATAGTGAACAAATATTTATTTCTCAAAAACAATGAAAATTTCTTATACTCATTAATATTAAATAAATTGTTAATTTTTGTTAATAACGCTGTTTAATTTATTTATAATAAAAAAAACTATTTCTCCTCGCACCTGCTTTGAGTATCCACCATCTTATAAATTATTTAAAGAATTTGTTAAATAAATCTCTGCGCCAAAAGGATTAGTCATAGGTTGGTTTTTTTGGAGAAAAAAACAATCTGAACAATCCTTTTGCTACGCATGGTTTATTTAAAAAAATATATAAACAATTTATATAGAACAGTGACTTAATACCTAAAGAAGGTTCGAAGACAAATTATACGGATACAACAAATAAATAAATATAGAAAATTAAAAATATTTCTATTAAAAAAAAATATATAAAAATTTTTACTTACCTGGTTTATATTTGATTTATATTAAAAAATGTATGCCTCACGATTTGTCTACAGTACGATGTATTAAAAAATCAATCTTGCCAAAAATTATAGTAGATATTTTTTTTATTTTTTTCACAAGTTGTAAAGCATATTGTCGGTCCACTGCCAAAACAACGAATGTGCATTTTTCTAATTTCTCAGAAGAAGGGAAATAAAGTTCAATTTGTTGTTAAATATCCAAAGGTAATTTATTTATAGGTATAAGTTTCCTAGTATAAAAATATTTCAAAAATATTCAATATTCGCATTTGCGGTTTTGGAACTGCAGACTGAAAAAAAATATTATTTTCCAACAGAAAAGTCGAAACCAACAAATTAGCACATTCGATGTTTTGTCATTAAAGCAACGTTATGGTAGGTATATATTTGCGAAATTAAAATGTATTTTATATTAAAAACATGTATGCTTCACGAGTTGTTTATAGTAAACCATATTCTAAAAAATGATAGGGTAGATATCATATAATTTTTTATATAATTTTGCGTAGATGTAGGTACATACATAATATATCACTATCAGTATAATCAATTACTCTCATGAACTATAACTTCATAATATCTCCAGTCACGATGACGTTAAAACATATATCTATTATATTAATTCCTCTTCCATAGGTGTTAAGGTATTCATGCTTAATAAAGTTCTAATTTTTTTTTTTAACTAATGTGTCTTATTAGAATTAGTTAAACCTCAAATTTATTATATATAAATCTGGATTTCCATGTCAAATTTTAAGAGAAAATTCAGGAAAATTGTAAATATCAGGAAATGCAGCCATTATAACCGCTTATACCGAGTAAAAGTTTTGCATTGAATTGATGCGAGGATATAATCTATATAAAATAAAACGTAAACGAACAAGAAAAAATAATACAATGAAAATTACTGCGAAATATCTTATAGACTGTATGGTAATAATAATATAAAATAATACAGTCGTTAAATAACACCTGGTTAAAAAAATAATCTATTTATTTGTATGCAAGAAAGAAAGTAATAAAAAAGAACATTCTCAACCGATATACATATTTGAGTACAGATTTTCCTTTTATTCTTTTCTTATTTTGACTGTAATGTGTTTAACTAGAACTTTTCAAAAATACCAAATAAGTGAGTTTATTATTAATTTAGAAATAATAGTAGAAAGTTCAAATAAAGATTAATTTTCAATTTTCTTTACCCCTTGTTTATTGTAATTTTTAATTGACGTGTCAGGTTAAGGATACAGACAAACAAATGTCTGTGTTAAAGGTAAACAAAATTAAATATATGAAAAATATTTACACATATTTATTAAGAAAATAACAAAAATAAATAACTGAACAAATTTTCACAACTAAACAGTTTTTGGCTAGGTTAGGTACTTTAATATGCTAAACAAATTACCACGTACAAACATTACAAACTTACATTTAAAAGTTTCTTTGAGGCTTTCCAGCCTTAATTTTCTTCTAATAAACTATACATCTACCGAAAGGGACACAACACTTAACACAAAGCTTATAATAAGAGAAAAAGGGAACAATGGCGTCTTGTTGAATCTTGTCTAATGCGCTACCGCGGTTTCGCCGGTAGAGGGCCAACATTTAGTTCTCAGAAACAAATTTATTAATGAGGAATAAATATTTCTTATTAGAATTAAATATTTATTTCCGCTATTAGGCTATAAACTTTAATAGTAAATATTTCTTTCTATGAAATAAATATAATGATGTAATAAATGTGGCAGATACAAATGTGTTATTCATGAGTAAATTTATTTCTTATAAATAATTATTTAATTACAGAAAATAAATACCAAGACAATTCCTGAAATAAATCATTTAGTTTTGTCAATTAATCCAATCTTCGAAATATGCTTATTATAACAAAATTATGAAAAATATTTATTTGTCTGAATTAAATTTAATGCAGAATAATAAATATTTATTAAATTGAAAAAAACTAAGGCTTCTTAGTCATTTCAAGCCAGATATTTTCCTCAGTGTAGTGTGAGGGCGCATTTCTTTAAAATTAAATTACCAAAATTCACTAGATGTTGCTTTATTTCCTATCACGGAGAGTAAAGTTATGAAATTTACTGTTGTATTACGTGCTCTTGGAATCTTACAAATTTTCAGGTATTTTAAGTCAAAGTGCCATATAGAGAGGCAGTCTATGTCCTCCACTTACAGAGTTCGTAAAGTCTTATTTAATAAAGCAATTTATACCGGATGACCCAGAGGATACTCTCATTTTTTTTTATAATAATATCAACAATAATAATAATAACAAATGGCTTTTACTTGGCGGAGTTTAACAACGACTCAAGCAAGATAGCTATAATAATACAGTAGGTATATATTAGTAGCAACATAAGTACAATATAAGAAGATTAATAAAATAAGTAATTACATAATAGTTATTTACGTAACCAGTTATGAAAAGACTAATTTTATTTGACGAATATAATATTTGCCAAAACTCGCTCGCTTCGCTCGCTCGTTTTGCAAATTACATGAGTCAAGTAAAATTACTTTTCATAACATGTTAAGTACAAAATTTTATCTAATCCCGCTTTAAAATAGGAAAAAAAATGGCAATCAGTTACGTAAAAATTCATTACATCACTCAGTTATGTAATGGGACTGAAGTTATGAAAAATGTGACGTTTCGTAAGGTCAAAAAAATGCATTTAAAACTTGACATTTCATAACGGGGTTAGATAAAGAAAGTTAATTTTGTTATACACAAGAATACTAATATGATTGATTAAAAAATACTATAGTTTGATAGGTACACGTTTAGGCAAGGTCACTATTTATTCAGAAGTAACTTTTTTAGTTTTGGATTTGAAGTTAATTACGGAAAGGTGTTTAAGTTTTCTGGTAATGAATTTTACACAGTCACTGCATGCCAAGAGAAGGAACGTTCATAAAAGGTAGAAGTGTATTGTGGTATGGTCAGTTGATTTAGATATCGTAGATTTCTGGGATGTATTTGATGTCTCGGTATTAATTTTTCCGTTAGGTATATTGGGGTGTTTTTTAATAATTTATGAGTAAAGGTGGCGATATGATGCTCCTGTCGGTGATGCATTTTTAACCAGTCTATCTCATTGAGAAAGGAATTATATTTGAAGATACAAATTTGAAAGTTAGATAGATAACTTATTCGTAGTAGAACTTGTTCCGACGCAGCGAGACTAAGAAACGTTACTCGAGTAGAAGCTAGCAGAGTGACGTCACATGCTCGCTGGCTTGCTGCCCATAGTACTAAATAATGATGAATGATGTACACAGATACGTTAATCTATAGTTACATCTCACCTACACATTTGATTTAAGCCAAACCATCAATTTTATTTTAAATGATTGGTTACGATTTTAATAGATTTATTTTACATGGTTGTTATGGTGGACTACATGCAACTGTTTGTTACCCCAGAAGATGTCATTGAACAATAAGTTAAGAAACAAATTTTGACGTAAAGTTCCCAAATCGATTACTGAAAAACTAAAAACGATGATTAGATACTTCTAGCCTTGATGAAATGACATAAAATGAGGTTCATGGTATGAGCATCGGGACGTAAAGGACAAAAAATTTTCTACCCATCGCAACGCCCATACTGTAGTTATCAAAGACGTCATCTTAATATGAAAATGCAGTCGCTTGTAATAGCTATTCACTGGCATCTATAAAAATTATATTTCATTTTTAGTTTTCTAGTAATTAGACTGGAAAATTTTAGGCAAAACACCCAATATATAATGAAATTTATGAAAGAACATGAAAAAATCCGTAGTGTTTTTCAATTATCTAAAAAGAACATAATTTTTATTTATAAAAAATCATGTATCCATTGACATCACTGAAAGTAAAGAGGTTATGTTGAAAACTCGATTTTCATTTTTCGGAGCGAACCCATAAACTTCCCTATATTGATCTAAAGACCGGGAATTTAAAAATATAGTTGAGTAAACAATTGAGTGAAGAAATTTTGTTGAACCAGAATTCTCGACTGAACTTGTTAAACGATTATTATGTACAATACTTACAATTGCATTCACTGCAGAATTGTCATTCTTTTATGCAGTTGTCTTATTATTGTTGCAATTTCTGCCAGAGCAATAAATCATAACACTTTTCTTGCTGGTTCTGGTAAAGGTTCTGAAGTTACTCAATGCTTCTCCCCATCTCTACTGTTAATAATATCACAGTTGCTGTCGTATATTCATTGCAGGGATATATTTATATTTGTAACACTCCTAACTTTTAGAAATAAAATTATATAGAAAGGAATGGTTGCAAAACGTTAATGTTAACAAATTTAATATGAAGTACATAAAAACGCAGAAATGTTCTATAAAGGACGCCGTTCGTAACGTCACTAACCAAAAAAAGGATTTACTACTATTTAAAAATATTTCTGGTTCATTTTACCATCTAATATCATGGAATTTAAGCAAAAGAAAAATTTTAACAAATCAAATATGTCAGCAGTAACGTCAGTACGTCTATTCAAAACAAATCTAGTAACTCTTTTTTTTAAAATAGTGATAAGCTAGAGGGGCCCCACGTTGAGCGCCAAATTTGCAATCAATCATTCCCATATAACTTTATTTTCAACAAACATAAACACATTCCTATAATGAATATGTTATTTTATTATGAGAGCAACTGTGATGTTAATTTTTTTTTTTAGTATGTGTCGGGCTAGACTAACAGTGGAGACAGGCAGGCTCAAGGTCTTTGAAGTACCAATAAATTACGAAAATAATTTAATATGATAAATTTCTATCAAGATACGACCAAATTCGGTTCGTTACATAATGAAATTTTCTTAAAGTTATGCGGGATCCCAGACATATTTTCATTAATTAAAGACTATGTATTTCTCACAAATTATGATTTATGATATGATGTTGAACCAATAGATACAATATCACTTCAATCTCTATATTATAACATCTTTATTTTTAAAACATGTACCTACAGATCTAATTTCTTGTAAGCAATTAAAAAGCCTTAAGCTCCATTTTATTATTTTGACCAAATCATTTTAGACCTAAATGTAGGCTTACTGTGATCGATAGAAAATGTCAATTTTCGAGAGTTTAAAAGCAACGACTCATGCTCCAAGCAAAATAAGGGCAACAAATATATATTATACAATGTGTCATATAAAATCGCTATACTTACCTTTACTTTTTTAATTTTTATCCGAAATAAATTGGTCTCAAAACATAGAGGTCTTTAAAATCTACTTATGACCACAAAATACGCTCTTCAAAAGCAAAGCCACCGATGCAAGATTGAATGAAAGTAATACAAAAAATATTAGGTTTTTTTTATTAAAAAAAAATATTAAGAAAAGGTGCTCAGAATCATCCCGAAAGGACAAATCCAAAATAAAAAATGTTGCCAACAATTGAAAAAATAGTTTTCTGTTTTTGATAAGATCAAAAAATGTTATTATGAAAAAAATGTTGAATCGTCCATATGGTCAATTTCTAAATTTGGTGGAAAAAACGTATATATTTTTATTTTTTCAAATGTTTTGACGAAATTTTTATTTTTTGTTTTTAACCAAATTGTGGATTTCACCTTTGGGAGATCTGAAAAAATTTTTTTCATTACTTTTTTTATGAAAAAATGCTTCACGTTTTTGCATTTTTTTTATTCAATCTTGCATCGGTGGTATGGCTTTGCATTTGAAGAGGGTAAATGATTTTGTGATCATAAGTGGATTTTAATGACCAATTTGTTTTAAATCGGATAAAAACTAAAAAACTTATAAGGGCGTTGCGGTCTCAAATAATGATGATTAATATAATTATATTTTCAAAACTTAAGTTCTTTTTTTTAAATTTCACTGTTATATTTCGCATTTATTTTCTCAGAACTATTACACATTATGAATACGATGCAAAAATTCACTTTAGATGCAATATGTGCAAAATACAGCGATGTTATAAAAACTCAATAATTCTAAAAAATCAGTTGTTTTCAAGCCTTAACAAAGACATAAAACATCTGTCGGGGTTACAAAAGTATCAAGTATATATTGCTGATCTTGGTAAATGCCTGCTCTAAAAATGTGAAACAATATACAGAGTGTTGCGCATGCATTATTTGTTTAAAGTTAGTATGAATTCCAGTTGCACTCGAAGTTGGATGATTGATTAATAATATATGCATTTGTTACCCGATTTATTATCACACATTAACAAACTATATCCATACATAAGATGTTACATATTTTTTAAAATTCAATATTTTTGACAGTAACTCGTGTATTTTATGTTTAACTGTTTCTTTTTCTACAGAATCGGTTTCCTCGCAAAAATGACGTCTAGATTTTTTTCTCAAGTTTACCAATAAAGCCAGGAAATCGAGTGAGACACACTCTACCTTAAACTGATAACTTTCACGTAAAATGCAAACGCTTTTCGAATAAACTTTGTAAAATAAAATTTTTGGTTCAGTAAATTTGTAATTAACATATGCAACTGTTGCAATATCGCAAGTCGACGAGTGCCTTGGGCAATCGAACATATGGATCCGGTCAAAGATGTTCAGTCAAAGAAACTTCACATATATACGCAACAACATTAACTGGATTGAATTAATCATCACTTGCCGTTTAGTATGTAGAAGTATTATGTCCAAAATAAGTACGCAATTTATTCAAGAAGTGTATTATACAACGGCGGTTCGTGGGTCAAGAAATAGGGAGGTCAATTAGAAAAGTTTACTGTATTACCTATCTTTTAAAGTGATTTAAATTTCAAGTCGATCCTCCGGTCTTTTTTGAGATGCAAAGTGGTCAATTACTTTTTTCATTAAAGTATTTTATCTTCTTTATTAATGCCCTTTCTATGGTAAGCATAGCTAAAGAAGATAACCTTTCCTGACCCATGGTATTTCTTAAAAATGTCTTTATTCTTTTTAAGGTGGAAAAACAACGTTCACTTTCGACGGTAGTCATAGGGAGAGTACACAAGATTTTTAACAGTTTGACACTTTCAGAAAAAGTATTGCACAAATTATTGTTAATAAAAAGCTGTAACAAAGCAACTGCACCTTCACTATTGGAAAAATCTTCTCGACTATATAATACTTCTAATTCAGTTTTAAGTTTCAAATGATTTATGAATTATGACTGGATACTCCGTTTTAACTAATTTAAACATATCTTGAGGAAAGCTTTTTTTTATAATCTTTAAATCCATCTGCGTGAAATAACTGAGACACTGGTAAATGATTATTGAAGCCAAACCTGTTTTTGATCTCAGATATAATTATATCACAAACTTCTAATGAAATTCTCCTTTTTGATTCTTCCGTTTTATATCTCTGGGCGGACTGCATGGATGTCTCCTCCAAATAGTTATTCAAAATTTTATTTCTGATGTCTTCAATTTTACTATTAAAAACGCCAATACATTTATTTACTGTGATGACATTGATATTACATTTTTGTAATTGATTGAACAATATATCACGAGGAATAACTAAATGAAAAAAATTTAACCAGTAAAGAAAATGTTCATTTTGTAAGTAGTTTTTTTAAACCAATAGCTTGGTTTAGAGTGTTGTTTTCTGATTCATTATGAATGATTTTTTCTAAACAATCTAATAATTCTGTTCGATAGGTATAAACAGTCTCTATGCACTTTGTATTAAAAGTCCATCGTGTTGGAGCAGCTTTAGGTAATATCACCTTAACAACATTATCTAACACGGCTGTTCTTTTTGGCGATTTTCCAAAGAATGAAGAAAAGCTATGTAAATTAGCAAACAAAATTTTTATGCTTTTATCCTGACTTGATGCTTTTTGTAAAATTAAATTTAGTTGATGAGCGTAACAATGAAAAAATTTGCTGAAGGATAACTTTTTTTAATTTAACATACCTATTAACTTCTTTTTTCTTATCAAGAGATGTTTGCTTTATCGTCATATTAGGTTTTGGACGGCCACCAGCTTTGAATTTCACTCGGTCTTCCTAACCCAACTTATGTCCTTCTTTCAATTTTAATATATTTTGTACAACACTCATATTTAATAGTAAACACCAAAAACACTGTTTTACTTAATTTCACGACAAGTAGAGATTTACTAATAAAATGTTCACAAATAAAGACACTAAAAACAACGCAATAGAATTTATCGACCAACGCGTACCTAGTCAACATTAAGACTGCTGACTAGCGACTGCTGTACTAAATTTCGTGCGTTACCGTGTCAGGATCGTCAGGGACGTTGTACCCACCAGTGTTTTCTGTCTCTTTTGCTTTTTGACGATTCGCGCATAAGTCTATTTCACTATAATTTGTTATAAATTCGGTCCGTAGCTAGCTTTGAGGACACGTTGTGGATTGACCCAAGATTTAAATAAATAATGTAATGATCTAGATATTGGAATGGTATTGTGCATAGAATGAACTAGAAACTTTAATATACTTTTTAAGAATATTAAGAATATATATATTATATATTTTTAAACTTCAGAAAATGAATAGCTCTATATTTTTATTTGTATGTGGGAGGTCATTGACCAAATGACCCTATAGAAGAACGGCCAGTGGTATTATACAATAATTTATGATAGTTAAATATTTCATAGATGTCTCTGCACGATGAGGCACGTAGGCTGTAAGTGAAAAAATAAAATCATAGGACGGGACAGATTTTCACATGAAAACCTCCCAGGGAGAGAGGTAATATAAAATGACTGGTCTAGCTTTGCCGGCAGCACAATAGTTGTGATTGGTAGTCATGGGATCATGATAACCTACCACCCCAAAGCCTTTCAGTAGAATGAGCTCCGTCCCGCCATTATCAACCACCAACCCATTATCTACTACGCCACCAGCAAGGATACATGGTTAGAGAACTTGCAGCGTCTTTGTAGTCATGTGTAAAAATTTTGGCTGTTGTTCAATTCTTTGTTATACTTACGGTTTATGATCTTGGTTCATCACACGATTACCACACAATATCACCAATGGACCTATGTACAGGGTATCACCACGACCTTAAACTATCTATATTTCCAAAACTATTAAGAATACATCTAAAAAATTTTTCAAGTTTTCCATGCTTTCCCAATAACCAACTTCATAATTTTAAATGGAACACCCTGTACATTATTACATTTTTAGATTCTACAATCATTTTATGTAAATATAAACGGAGCAAAAAAATAATTATAAGGGGTGGTCAAAAATATGCACACATTTCTTTTTTTTAAATGGCAGCCATCACTGGCGGTTCTTCTATAGGGTCACCTCCCACATACAAATAAAAAAATTGAGCTATTCATTTTCTGAAGTTTAAAAATATATAATATATACATTTTTAATATTCTTAAAAATATATATATTATATATTTTTAAACTTCAGAAAATGATTAGCTCTATTTTTTTATTTGTATGTGGGAGGTCATTGACCATCTAATTTTATTTCAGTTCATGATTCTATAATAAAGTACTATAATGTACCTATATAGAGAAAATTTCTTAGCTGTACTCTTAATAATTTCGGAAATATAGATATTTTATGGTCGTGGTGACATATCCTGTATGTTTATCCTAAAATATCCTTTTTTCAAGGTGTCAACTTCAAGATGTAAAAATGAATTTAAGTATTTTTACAATAAATTTATATATGTAAGTATTAAACCTAATGGTTAATGACCAATATATTCCCATAACCTTACCTAAAAATAATAATAGATGTTATATAATTTTACTATAATAATTTAACTTATATGTTGTGTAATGTGTAGTATTTGATGTTTTAATGATTTACTGTTTTTTAAATTGTTTTTTATTATACGAGGTGACTCAGTTTTAACAGCGACAATTTTAACAATCAACAGATCTCGCCGAAATGAGGATTTTTGTTGTAGATAATAAACTTATTTCATTTTAACTTACTACGCAATACTGGCGGTCGGCAAAGGATCGCTCTGCGAGTCAGGTGAACAGTTTTTTGTGCTCTTATGAATGAACAGAGAACATGGTGTATATTTTATTCACTTTTTTACAAAGGTCAGTAGTACTAAATACTCAAAATGCAGTATATTGCTTTATATTAAGATAGAGAGGAACATTGTTTAAAGCAGAAATATGAAAATTGTGCAGCAAAAAAGTTGGTCCGCTCTAAAGCAGGTAGAATTTAAAATAGTTTTATTTTCTGACATTATTTCTTATGGGTACCTACATAAAAAAAGTAACGGAAATTTTTAAGATGCTTGGCTTTCTTATAGCTTGTAACGGTTCACTTTCTATGAACATTTATTTATATTAATGATTCATTTGGTATCATCATTTTGTGCAATTAATATAATACTCTTTAACAGTTAATTAAAAATATTTGGTGGAAATCTCATTCTGGTTAACCCTGTATATTTAAATTCGACAATCTATATTCCTTCATCTTTTTATAAAATTCCATTCAGTGGAATAAAAATCCAAGAGTTTGAGAATAGGTAATAAAAAATAATAAAGAAATAATAGGTAACAATTTATGCAAGTGAAAATGAAATAGTGCATTTAAAAAATTACATGGCATTTGATTTAATTTCGTGAATAGTAAAGATCACCAGTAGAAATATTTAGTATAAAAAGAAGAGAATGATAAAAACAGAGTTTTTTTCCGAAACTGATATAAATCGAGACATTAACTGTTAGGTCAGGTGTAAGGTTGTACACATTTTTGATAGACCTAAATAGGCCGATTAACAACTATAAGTAAATATAACAGTATATTTATTAGATCATGTAATTTAAAAAATGCGTTTATTTCAGGCCTTTTAGCTTTTAGCTTTTTCATTTCCTTTTACTTTTTATTTTTACTGTTACTTTTATGGTAACTTTGTTGCACTTTTACGTGAAGTCACACCACTGAGAAACACCCGATGGTAGATAATATTGAATTTGGTTTATATTGTTATTTAATCACATGGAGAGAAGCCATATTTATTGACACAAAGGAGAAAAATCTGGAATTAATTTTGATGGTTGCAATAAATAACCTACCAGCACTGAAAATATAGAAAGATGTACTGAGGTTTGAATTTGTCTTTCTTGGGTAATTATGTAACCATTATTGGTTGGATTTGGCTTGAACGTGGAAGTGCCGTGAGTACTTTTTATATTTATTATACCTGTCAGACACCTTTAAAATCAGAGGAGAGCAGCCATAGGAAACCGAGACCTCAATTTTTTATTGCTATAAAACATTTTATAAGTAAAATTTGTCACCTTTTGTTGTTGTGTTAAATTATTTTAAGGTAAACTTGAAGGACAGCTGTTTTATCAAGTAGGCAAGAAAAAAAAGTTACATACCTACCGATTCTAGTTTAAGTATTAGTAATTTACGTGTAAATATATTGTTACTTTTGGTTTTTGATATAGTATGTATATATATTTGGGACACTTTCAAATATCAATCCTCAAAACTCTAGTTACGTATAATTAATCAAAAGTTAATTGTTTTAATCTAAAGAATTAAACTTTTTATAGATCTTTGAAATTTACTTTTAGTGTTGTTTTGTACTTCCCAATTTTCCCTTGTCAATTTTACATTGGCTGGCGCCCGCTGCTTACTTACATAATAAATTCAGATCAAATAATCCACGACCTAAGCTCCCGACTATTAAAGCTGCCGATCGCTTATGTAGGCAAAGGTCACAAGCTAAATCGAAATTTTTTATTAAATTAGGATGTTATTAAATCAGTCATTTTAGTTTCTTATTCAAAACTTTGGAAAACACGTCAATTTTATTTTTGTTATTTTTGTTCTTTCCACAGCTAACCAATAGATGGCATTTCTTGTTATTGTAATTAAATTATGTATGTACACTCTGTTGAAATATTTTCCACTGATTCAATAAACCTAAAAGACATTTATCTTAATTCTAATGCCTTGTAATAAATAAGTAACCCACAATGATATATTTATTACACCTGGAAATAAGCAATTTACAATACACTTGTTACTTTGCCCATTGTAAATCGGTCTCACTAAGTCCAACCGACCCCTACAAAGTTTAAGTGAATAGACTTTATATTGAATAATGTATATGTATAGTAGAGTGAGAGTGAACCTGCATATTTTCTATAGAATATTTTATATGTTCCCATTGTATCTAAAATAATGATATTAATTATTCACACAAATGTATATTTTATCTACAGCTGTGACAATCATTGGATAAGTATTACCATAAACAGCAATTTATGATCATAATCGTAAACTTACAATTTATTGTATATTATGTAAATATATGAGTATGTATAATAAAGAGAGCAATAACCAATTAAAATGCCTTTTAATTATTTATCTCTAGAAAATTTTATATATTGAAAAAAATTAGGTAAGTATTTACCTAATTGTTTCATGTTTAATGGGACGGAGGTATCAGTTTTAAGTGACGGCTTTTATGCAGACCATGATATTTTTATTCATTTTAAAATATTAATACCTAAACTAGTTTTATCAGAAAACGTATGGCAAAAATAAAAAAGTTATATTTGTACGCTAGCCAAATTTAGGGTGTATGTCTGCAGACATTTAAATTCTGTAAAAGCATTTGATTATATTAGTGAATGTAACACTAACACACACACACATACGCACCCACGCACTCGCAAGACCAAAAAATCAGATATTTATATCTAATTTTATAATACATTATAATTACAAAATAAAAATTCAAATTAAAGTAAATGTTCAAACTGATGTCCGTTATGTTCTATACATAAATCACACCTCTTCATAACACTCTGAACTGCATTATAAATATGAAGATTTGAAATGGAATTCAGTCTCTAAAATTATGTCTGAGTTTATTTATGGTGATACTGGTTTTCTCATATAATTTGTCTCTAATGTGGCTTTAAAAGAAAAAATCCAGTGGCGTTAAATCAGGTGATCATGGTGGCCACCTCACTGATCTGTTACTTTCCATGCAGTTTTTTCCAAAACTAGGTATTTAATAATTCTGAAACGGTCCTGATATTATGAAGTGGTGCACCCTCTTGTTGGAAGAACTTATTTCTTGCCACAGTTAACGGTAGATTTTCCATAAAATCCACAATAATTTTCTGATTTAAGATTTCGTAGTACCGTTGGCCATTAAGATTTTCTATATATATGTGATATGTTAAAACACGATTGCCACGTAGAGCACACCAAACACTAAAGCCAAATCGTCCCTGAGATCGCACGTCAACGGTACGGTGAGGGTTCATATCATACCAAAAGTGCTCGTTATGCCTGTTGAAAATTCCTGCACTGATAATGTAGGCTTCATCTGTCCAAACAACATTTCTAGAGAAGAATGGATCTTATTGACTTTTTTGACGATACCATATGCAAAACTCCAATCGTCGTTGAAAATCAGTTGATTGCAGGTGATGTTGTTGCCTTATTGTACAAGTCCTGCATTTGTGTCTTCAAAATACCTAAAGCTTAATGTCTTGAAATTGAAGGATTTGCAACCGCCATTCCAATTGAATCGTTTATTTCTGAAAGGATCAAAGTGATATTTACTTATTCCGAAAAAAAAACACAAAAAACATTGTACTATGGTTAAAACTGACATTTCTGCTTCGTTTCAATTTTTAGTATTTAGTTAGGTACATTTTAAAGACATATTCACAATAGTTATATCGTCTTACTTAGTTTTTTGACTAAAATTAAATAAACCAAAAATTGTAACTTGGGTCCTTTCAGAAATAGACACAAATATTTAAATTTGTAATGCATTTATTTCTTTAACAATAACTTGAATGGTACCAAGTGAAAAAGAAAACAAAAACTTTTTATTTTTTATAATTTTTACTGTTTATTCATTCGGATCTATTTGGTCTTCCAAGTGCTGATAATCTCATATAAAAATCTCTGTGCAGTTTGGGTACCCATTATACTAAACATTTTAGATAAATTATCTTCGATTCCAGAATAGCCACCAATGCAGATTTATTGGCCATTCCAAGTTATAAAGTTTTTTTGTTTGGACAAAGAAAACAGGAAGCTGGACTCTAGAAACTGTATAGAAGGTGGTCATGCTTTTTGTTAGGATGGATTATATCTAAAATACTTGGTATATTATTATCAAACCCTCACACATTCAGCAGAACTAGGCATTTTTGTCGGTATCGCAAAAAAATTGTATCACACACCCTTTCATGCGAAAGTTTTAAAAACCAATAAACACAACTAAAATCAAAACACCTATCAAGGTCATTACTGAAACGGAGCTAAAAACATGTGCCTGATTTTCACATCGTTAATTTTTGAAAAGACCTAATTTGGTAAACTTGGATCCTCTCTGCACTAAATGATTACTTAATATCCTCATATTTCACTAAATAGATTTTGCGTTGAAATATATATTTTTCTGTTAAATCCAAAATCAACAAAAATGCACTTAGACCCTTTCAGAAATAAACGATTCAATTACTGTTGTAGAAGTTTCTTCAGCATTTTCAATGTTGTAATTTTCTGGTCTTAAGCTTGTTGAAAGACCAACAGTTAATGAGATTTTCTTTTAACCTCTTAAAAATAGATTTATTAGATTGTCTTCTTTCTGGATAGCGATTGAAATATATCTCGGATGCAATATCATAATTAATTGTTATTACTTTGATTAAAGCATTCTAGCACATCACATTTCTCATAATTTTCGTAAGACATCTTCACTTTTACGATTAAATGAGGTATTATGACAGAAACAAAATTATTAATATGCAATTTACTGACAAACGGATAAGCACTGTCATAGAGAACACACACCTATTTGGAATAAATATAAAACGCAAAAAGTAATCTACTAAAAGATTATTTTCGCTATTAAATACTTACACATCAAAAGCGCCCCCACATATGATATACAGTTTGTAAGAGAAAAAAACTTCCTTTTTTATCTAAATCATAGCCAACTATGATTCCCATTTAAAAAAATACAACTTTATGCAATAACTCGAAATTGCATTTTTTTAAAATTTCTCGACGCCACTGTATTATACAGAAAAAAAGTGCCTGAAGAATGTAAGTTTTTTTTTCATACCTTTACAAACAACCAAGAATTGACATGTCTAAAAGTCGAAAAATAGAACTTTTGTTTATAACTCGAAAACAAGACGATAGCAAATTTTTTTAACCAAATTTATCTCAAAAAAAGAGATCGAGAATGTGTCTTCCATTTTTTTTTTGTATCTCTTACAGTTACCGAGTTACTCTATACAAACATCGTAATTTGGACGCCCTGTACATTCTATATAAAAATTTACTTTCATATTATATAGGTTAGGTAGAGTGCGGTACATATTTTTAACTATAATTTTAATTATCATAATTAAATTACTTTTATGACTGATGTTCGATCACGTACTGTGATGTCTTATTTCTTTAGAAGTTTCCTGAAATACACTTGTCAAAACACCACGCTGTATTTATGACCAATAAAATCAATCAACCAATAAATGAAGAAGTTTGCAGAAAAAAAAACAGCGATTTAAATTTACAAAAAAATGTTGCAAAAATTGTGTGTTTCACCAGGTTATTTTTTAAACAATTTGTAAAATATTTGCAAAATACTTTTTCAGAATTAGGTGAAAAATTTCATAAATATTGATTTTTTATGAAGTTACACCTTTCTGAAATTTGCAGTGCAAAATGAATCTAAAATAAAATTTCAAAACGGTGTAACTTTTTCTCTTTTCTTCTTTGGGACTTTATAAAGACGCAATATTTTTTTAGACCTCTATTGATATATTTTCCACCTGATTCTGAAAAAAAGTAATTTGCACATATTCTACAAATTGACCTAGGGAGGCACATAATTTTTTCAACTTTTTCTCGCAAATATCAATCGCAACTTTTTCTCTGTAGTCTTGATAGTTATGGCTTAAAACATTATTTGGATCCTATACTCCAATACTAAGATGTAACATAACCTAAATTTCACCTGCTCACTTGTAAAGTCAAAGAATTGAAAATTAATTGTTTACTTTACAATGTATATATTTTAAAACTTTATTATGCACATTTATTTAAAAAATCTAAAACACACACTATTACCAATTTTATGTACTAACGTTAAACAATTACAATAAAACAAAGTAGTCTAAATGAACATTATAGAATGGAGCATAAAAAACATATCAATATGTTAATAATGTGGTAACAACATGGTAATAAAGAATATTAAAGTGATCATAGAGTTTATCTGTAACATATCCAAAATACTTATAAAAATATAAAATAGATCATATTTTTTCCCTAGCAATCAACTAAAAATAAAACCCTTATTATTACTCTTTTTACAAAACTATAAAACAAACTGATATAAAAAAACTCTTTTACAAAAAATTATACCTATTAGGAAAGTTACTATATAGAAATATATTCATCTTTACAGTCCTTATGGTTCTCAACATTTAGGATACAAATCCGACTGTATCGCATATTTCAGAATAGTTAAATATAATATTACGCGTTTGCTCTTGCTGTTATGTTGTGAAAATGGATATAAAAAATGAAATATTTTATACATATATAGGAACTATGAGTGTCTACGCACATTTTTATAATCTGAATTGGAAAAAAAAAGGTTTTTTCTTTCACAATATCTCGTGCATTAAAACTAGAAATTACTAAATAAATTGGTTGATAAAACACCTGTTGAATGTTATTTAACATTTCCGAAAACCACGTCAGGTTTCCAATTCTTTTCAGAACTCATGTTCTATAAGATACACAACATTTTATTTTTGTTTCTTCACATTAAATATACTTAGATGTATCACTAAACTAAATTACTGAGCAGATAAAAAAATCTGTTATATCAATGGGATGATTGGTCAAATAAATTACCTTGTCGTAAAACGCTGATTACTCAACAGGAGATTTTTTTTCCTTTCAAGACAATAGTTTGAAAACTTCATTACATCTACTCCCAAGCTACACAGAACGGATTGGTATATTAAACATATTAAAATCAATCCGATATTTGTAATAATATGATATACATGTTAGATGAGTATAAGTAAATATGTCTGGGTGGGATAGTGTATTATTGGTGCATATAAAAGAAACCTTTAAAACCCTCTACAAAACGTCGGTTGGCGAAATGCGCGTCGAATGCAGTATATGGTGTTTTGTGGAACACCACGTCAGTGTTTACATAAAACATTGTTTTTTTTTTTACCCAATGTTGGACAGTCCCCCCATGGCCTCTTGACCTTACGGAAGTCACACCAGCAAATTAATTAGTCACTCCCCGCAGTATTAGTAGCTTCCAGATTATTATTTTTATTATTATTACATACCAAAACCGATAATAAGTGTAATACACAATAATTATATTATATTGTGCTGCTTGGGTAATGATTTTTGAATAAAAATTAAGTTGTGATCACCACACTTTCATAATCTAAGTAGAGTAAATGTCCCACATCAAAGGAGATATCAGAGGAATTGAACACGGTGTTGGTTCCACTCTAACTAGTTC
This sequence comes from Rhamnusium bicolor, assembly GCA_029963845.1. Taxonomy (NCBI): domain Eukaryota; kingdom Metazoa; phylum Arthropoda; class Insecta; order Coleoptera; family Cerambycidae; genus Rhamnusium; species Rhamnusium bicolor. Next base: position 627,502 of record JANEYF010002382.1, on the reverse strand, counting down.
TACTTAACTAGCACAATAGTAAATTAAATGACGAAACAATCATACAGTTCATTTATGTGTAGTATAATACAAATCATCTATATGATTCTTTAGTCACATAATTTATATATGACTGAACAATCATATAGATAATTTATAGTATATTATAAATTACCTACCATATGTATAACAAAGACTTGACTGGTTAGAAAAATAATATGAGCGATGGCTGACAACTAGGACAAAATGAGTAGATTCGTTGAGTGCAGGGCGGGCAGCGAATACTGAACTCACCGCTGCAGTGTGTGCCCCACCAGCTACCTACAATGCACTCACATATCATGACCCCACTATTATTGTTGCGTTTATTTCGCTTGTTCAATCGGTCTTAGTTAACGATTGGCCGCATTTGATATTTTATTACATACGGTATATGATTGTATAGTCAATTATTTTACCTTAATTAATGTACCCAACTAGTATTAATTTTCCAGTGTGTAGTTCCTTTGCTACTAACGTTAATTGCCTGTTTTTGCACCCATTATTTGCAATAGTTTCTTTCCAGTTAGGACATTTCTTATATTCATCATCTTACGAGTCCAAATAAAATGAACATTATTTCTGTTAAAACAGTGTGAAGTTGCACGATAGTAATACAAAAGTAACATCATAAAACTCGTATTTGTTTACTAAGTATTTGCAAGTCGACAAAATAGAAAAATGTGTGGTTATTCGGCACAATCGATAATTTTCTATATTCATTTTCACAAGTTACAATATAATTTTCACAGTCTTCTGTAGATACACTTTCTTATAAGGGTATTAGTTATTATATTAGATATATAGATATAACAAAAACAAATAATTTTTGTTACTTTCCTACTGCACCGAAAAAGTATATTTGAGAAGAGAAAACATGATTTTTCATCGTAAATTTTTTAATAAATCCTAGTTTGTTGTTTCGCATAATACGAGAAAATAATGTAAAGCCTTCTAAAATAATTTTGGAATAATCTAGTTATATAAAATTTCGAGTGATCCTGCTTTAGGATGGGTGCTTAAATGGACACATACATCACATGGCAATAACTGACCAATAACATTTCTACTAATTTTAATATTGGTTGGCATTTGCACATGCCATCGGGTAGCAGTTTCACTTCATTTACCCCAATATATTTTACCAACATCTAATGCAAAAACTAAAAATCAAGGAATTGCAAAATTCTAAAACATTGATATTTGTGAATTAGCTTGATGACAAATCCTAGTCTAAGAAATCTCGCGATTTTTGTACACCAAGGACCTCGGTACTCTTTAAGTTTGTAAGGTCTCACTCAACTTAGACTATCGAACTTTGTCAATCTAAATAACAACAAATATCCGGAACAAAAATTTGGGCCTATATACTATTTTATCAATTTTATATATTTTGAAAAAATACAAATCTATAGTCAGTTTCAATTTAGCTGCAATTAAAAAATTACTTGTGTACCTGTACCTGATCGTCCCATACCGATACAAAGGAAAATTAAACATCCAATTATATAAATACTTGTATTTGATTTAGAATTGTTTTATATATTGGTAAAAATTATTTTTATAAATATAAATCATTTACTTAAATACTCTACATGAACCGCCTGAATGGACAAGTGAAACTGTTTGCAATTTAGGATGTATAAATACAGGCTGCCGAGAAAAAATTGTGTCTAACTTCGGGGGACTGTAAAACACTTCAAACCAACCTGTTTCTCTTATAAATTGTTGTCGAAGAGCAAACCGTTTTCGAGAACAACCAATCAAAGAGTCCATATGAAACCATATTTTTTTAAATACAGGGTTTCAGGATTAACTTTAGAAATCTGAATTTGAACTTTAAAATTAAAAAAAAATAAAAAAGTTTCTATGTAGGTATGTCCGGAAACGTTTTGTTTAAGAGTTACGCCAGTCCAAAGATGTGGCCTAAAACTAGTTTTTTTTCCTCAAATTTGGAAATAAAAAAAGATTTTTGGTAAAGGTTTTCTACTAATAAGAACGCTTCTAAAGGATATTTTTTCGAATCATCCCTTATTGGTAAAATGAGTGAGATCAGCAACTCTCATTTTATTTTATTATTCAACTTCTTAACAGATCCGAATTTTATCATATAAAAATGTGGCTTAGAAAGCCTCATTCATCTAGAAACTCTTTTGTGTCTTTCATTATTTTCATCGAATAGTTTTTGAATAAAAAAAATACAATAATCTCGATCCTATAGTTATTTGGTAAATTGCATTGTAAATTTGTGTAGATCGAGACTATATTATTTTTTAATTAAAAACTGTCATTTCAATGAAAAAATAAAAGAGGCAAAAGAGTTTCTAAATGAAGCAAGCTTTCCAAGCGACATTTTTATATAAAAATTCGGATGTTATTAAATTAAATAAAAAAATAAATAAATAAAATTGGTGTTGCTGATTTTAACAATTTCAGTGATAAGGGATGATTGAAAAAAATATCCTTTAGAAGTGTTCCTTTAGTAGAAAATCTCTATCAAAATTAATTTTCTTATCTTTTCCCAAATTTGAGAAAAAAATTAAAAACCCAATTTTAGCCTCCATCTTTAGAGGTGCATAACACTTTACTAAAGCATTTCTGGACATACCCCCATATAACACTCATTCTTATTTTGAGGTCCTAGTTAATCCTGAAACACCATGTATATTTAGAACCACTGAATTAACCATTCAGGGTGTAAAAACATACAATGGTATTAATACAGAATCATTTATAAATTTGAATATTAGAAATTGTGTGTTTACTTCTCCTTAATAACTGCAGTAATAATTACAAACCCTATTTGACATCCTCGCAACTAAATTGAAACAGACTATACATCGTTTTAAAATTATGCAATATTAGCTGGCGATACAAAAAATTTTATATTATGCAAAAAAAAAATTGTGAATTAAACATCACTTGTTTCTTCAGACTACCAATAATTTGACAGTCTTCCTTCTGTGCTGCAAAAATTGATTATCCATTACTCGTTTTGAGTATTTTGCCACTCTAGAAATAAAAGATAAAAAATAGGTTATAATATTGACATACATTTCTTTAGATGATTATTATATACTTTTAATTTTGACATTGACATTTACTGATTTGACATTTTGACTGTTTCTAAAAACATTGTTTTTAAACAATTTTTTTTACTAATACGACTCTGAATTTTGTGTTATTTTTTTATCTTAATAGGTCATGCTTTTATACTTAAACCTGATAACCTTTCAGAATCGTAAAACCCTCAAAGATTTTCAAGGTACGATAAAGAAGTGTTTCCACTTTAAGTGGAATACACCTTATATGCAAACTTATGTAATAATTAACATAGGCGAGCAATTAAATTCATTGATGGATTCATTAACTGTATTATCTCAGTCTCAACCAAGTGAAAACTAAGAGACAGAAATTATGGAAAATCACGTGAGAAATTTGAAATACAGGCTGATCCAAAATCAACTCCCATGCCTAATTTCTTGGGAATTGTAGAGGTTATGCATAAATTGTTACCGGCAATTAAAAGTAACTTATACAGATAGACTGCACGTTAAGGTCAATTGTAAATTTTTATCGCATCAACAGTGGGCGTTATGATGTTATTTTTGATTTTTTTCCATTAACACACAATTTTTTCTCTGGCTTTCGAAAAATATACTTATTTTGAGTAATTATTATGCACATCACTATAGATGTACTACTTAATAATAAACAACGATCCAAATTTTTTCAATCATATCCTGTGGGCGGATGAAAGTACAGAGTAGAAAGTAAGTGATGGAGTTCCTAATCGTAGATACTCATTATTGGGCTGCTACGAATCCTCATATTATTTATAAATCCAATACAAAATCAGGCGCACTTTGGAGTAAATGTGTGGTGTGGAATGTTTGGCAAGATCTCTTAGGACCATATTTCTTTAATCATTCTTTAACAGCAATTAGTTACCTTAAACTTTTGCAAAATGATTTATCTATTCTGCTAGAGGCAAGAACAATTATTGTTATGTCGCTAACAGGATGAGCACCTGCCCATAATTCAAGACTTGTTGCAAAACATCTTAATGAGCATTTACAAGGTAGATGGATGGACACCCATGATCCTGTTAATTGGCCGCCAAGATTGACTGACTTACTCCATCGGATTTCTCTCTCTGGGGTACCATTAAGAATATGATATACGTCATTCAAATGATATCGAAAATTTAAAGCAGAAGATTGTTGACAACTGTGATGACAATTGAGGTCAGAAAATATTTAGTGCTTTATATGCAGAAGTGGGGATATGGAGAACATTTAATAAGTTAATATATTGTAAAATATTAGTTTGTTCATTATTTTTTGTTAACAAAATATTTTGAATGGATTTATTAATTTTTGTAGTTTCAGTAAATGCAAGACTGTGGGTTGTTAATACTTCAAATCAAATTGTTTTGAAAATAGCCTGTTTAAAAAACATTCAGTTAACACAGGCCTGCGAGAGATTTGTAACTGAACTACTGCATTTTTTTTAGCTTAGTTCGGATGTATATTTGATTAAATAAGCTGGTTTTTTTTCTTATCACATATAGTTTTTTTGCAAACCACTATTGTAATATTTACAAATTCCAAATTTCAAACTAAATTAAATATTTACTTTGTGCCCAAAATGTTGCAAAGTGCTGCAAATATTCATTTTAAACCGCCAATATGTTGGGGGATTTACCAGCAGTGATGCGAATACAATCAGGGATTCTCCTCAATCGAAATTATTACGGCAAACAAGTCGTTGGGGGGCAACATAATGTTGGATGCTTAAGAGGGACTGTCCTACAGCCGAATACTGAAAAGAAAACAATGAAAAGAAGTTTTTCCAGCAAAAGAAAAAGGTTTTCCAAAATGAAAGAATAATGTTTTCTATTTGTTTTAAGATATTACTAGCGATTTTGTTGCCTTTTTTACTTTTCTTTCTTATCTTAAATAGACATAAATATACTTATTTTGTGTATTATTTAACAGTTTTCTTCAAAAACTTTACATGATAGAAAAAAGCTAAAAGCAGATTTGAGGTCAGCATCGTTGAAATACCTAAATTCAGCTATAAAACTTAATTTACACTTTACATCGTATTAAAACGCAGGCCTGTGTAATTAAAAATATATTATGTAACTGGTTTCATTCTTTAAAGATAACATATAGTTTAATTTTAAGTATTATTTATAGCAATAAGTTAAAACATCTACTTAATTTGTTTTTTTATTTTTTCTGAAGCTGTAACTTTTAAACTATTACCTAAAATAAAAATAAAGTCAAGAGAAAAATTGGGTGTTGACGGAAAAAAATCTAAAATACCGTCAAAAGTCTAGCATTAACATTTACAATAAGCTAATCCCAAGTCTACTTAGTTCATGAAGAGAAAAACGAATTTACATTAAACTGAAGAATATTGAACTATCTTTTTTAAAGTAATATCAAACTTAAGCTTACTGTGCAAGCTATAAGGTTTGATTTCATGTGTATTGTAATATATTGCAACTGATTTTTATGGCAAAAAACTCCAAAACAAATTATGGACAAAACTTATGTAGCACAGACAATGGAAAAATGTATATTTTGGACACTCCTAATATTGCTTATCACAAAAACATGTTTTTAGCTCCAGCTTTGGTAAAAATAAATGAAATTTGTGTTTAACTAGCTACTTATTTAGTTTGATCTTGGCATTACAAAAAATATTACAATCACAGTTTTGACGTATTTATTAAACAAGTATTTGCAAAATAATTGCTGCAGCTTAGACAGTAGTAGTGTCTTCTATTATATACAGTTACATAAAAAAAATGTGTCTACAGAAAACCAATCATCAAAAAAAATTAATTAAATGAAAATATAAAGACATATTTTATTCACGTTTAATTGCCTGAGGTGCTTCGGCTAATCCTTTCACTTTAAGTCTGTCTGCCGTTTTAAGGAAAGCTGGTAGTTGCTCCTGGCTAACATTTACTTCACCTGCATACATAAATTCTAAAATGGCTTGAAGGTGACTGTAGGCGACGTCTTTCAGAATTATTATAGGGTGCTTCGAAGGATTTTCCTAGAAAATACAAGATATTTTTTAAAAATTTATTGCCTGAAAAATATGTGAGGATACATTTCGCTACCATTCAGCTTTAACTTTCCCAACAGAGAAATCATGCTTATCTTGTGAGTGACATCGGTTAACTTAGAGAAAAGTTTAATAATTTTTTTTCTAAGACCCTAGGACCAACAGAACCTAATTACCTGACTTGGTTTTCAGATATCTGGAGAAAACTGAAAACTTTATGCTATGAAATTTGTTGTTTTTGAACACTTCACAGCTTAAATAAAATTTTAATATAAGATTATGTTATATCATTGAAATAGAAAAAAAAGCGAAACGTTGTATACTTTTTTATTTTATAAAAACCATATAAAACACAAAAAGTTGCTCTAGGAGTGTTTTTACAGAATAAAGATTGGATGCAGCAACATATAGGAGAAAACAAAAATTTTCAATTTTTCCAGATATCTGAAAAACCAAATCAAATAATTAAGTTCTGTTGACCCCAAGATCTTAGCAAGAATAACACGCAACTTTTCTCTAATTTAATCAATGTTGTAATTCGCAAGATAGGCGAGATCTCCATGTTGGGAAAGTTAAACATCCTGTATATGAACAGTATAATATTAAAGTATATAGAGCGTCCAGAAAGTGTTGCACAAATTCATTTTGAGCATGAATAATTATTTTAATGAGAAACCCCGAGAGGCTAATTCTTTATCCCAATTTGAAATTTATGCATTTTTGACATATCTCTCCTCCCCCCTCCATCCACGGACAGGTGGCAAAAGCTGGCTTATGTTGGGGGTTATAAAGAACTTCACATCCAGACAGAGCCAAGTAGATGGGATGTAAATCTGTGGGTTTCATGCATCTACGATGTGAGAATATTGAACGTTAAAAATTCCTATTTTCAGAGGGTGAATTTATCTCCTGGCGTTGGTGACTGGCTTTGGTAGCAGAAATAGGCGAATGTTAAATAAATGATTTAAAAAAAACAATAAAGATCCTGATTATCAGGTCTCTGCTCACATGCAACACAAGGGAACAAAAGAAAAAGGATGACCGATATGATTTCCTTGTAATTTCTGCATTAGGATCAATATTTCCCAAATATTTCATCTCCACATAAGTACTTCGCATGTATATTTATCGAGATATTTATTCGTTATATACAGGGTGTCCCATAAAGTACCTTCCTTTAAGGGGAAGATAGAACTGGGAAAAATAAGTGGGTTTTGTATATAAACATTTCCCTTAAATCAGTTTATAAAGGAACTACAACCCCTTAAAAGTGGTAAGTAGAGCATAGCTATTTACGAGGTTATTCGTCAATAAATTAGAGATGTCTTAAGTTACAAAAATTAAATTTGGACCATTAATTAATTTCATAACGTTACATATTCTGTAAAATTTTTATTCAAATATCATGATTTGTTGTGATGGTTAAAGGAGGTGAGGGTGAATTTTCACCATAACTTTTTTCGTCTTATTTTTTTTTTTAGATATTTTAAATGGAAAAAGGCGGCAAAGTTAAGAATTCCATAAAAAATGTGTTCTTACTGAATATTGATATGTCATGTTTTGCAGTTATCTGTATTTTAATATTGCAATACAAAAAAGGTATACTAGTGCACCGTAAAACGGGGAAAAACTAGCTTCCTTATTGAAATTTTTTTTTTTTAAGGTACAACCACTTGGGACCTTCACAGCATGATAGCCTAGGTCCTTGGCCATCTGTAATGGCCAATTACAACATTTTTTTGGAGGTCGAAAAGAATGTCATAAATTTGTCAAAATTAATTTTTCTTACTTTTTCACACATCCCTCATGATATCTCCGGAACCAATCGAGATAATTATAGGTTTTTTTTTTAATTGATAAAGGAAATGTGGGCGAAGGTCACTGATTTGATTTCGTTTTTTATGGAAAATTTAATACTTTCCTTGCTGCATTTTTTTCGGTAAGCGAAAAACTTTTTTATTTTAAGGAATTTTGTCATACCATATGTGTATGAAATAAAGCTTACACTTCAAGGAAGTTTTTTAAAGAAAATTCAGTTCTCTACGACTTATAGTTTTCGAGATTTTGTTATTTAAAGTTACGAGTTTTTCGATCCTAGATGCGCCTCACTGCGGCGCCACTGTAGAGTGTAGACTATTGAATACAAGTAATCTTATATTATTATACATATATTGTTAGTTAGAAACAAACTTTTCTTTGTGTAATGTGAATGTGAATGAGTATTATTTTTATTGAGTTTTTACATATTATTTAATTCTTAACAATGGAATGTTTATTTTGTGTTATCAGAATTAAAATCAGGTAATACAATTCTGGTAAAATCTGTTGATACTGATGTCCTGATTTTGCTTTTACATTATTACTGTGAAACACCAGATATGTCCCAAAGGAATATATTTATACAATTAGGACATAGTAAGAATATACATTTTTTGTCAATTAACAATATTGTGGCAAATTTAGGAGAGGAAATTTGCAAGAAAGTATTAACGATTCATTGCCTAACTGCTTGTGATACAACTAATGCCATGTATAGAATAGGGAAGAAAACGGCATTCGATGTTTTATATAAAAATTTAAATAATTTAAAAGATTTAGAAAACCTTCCTTTTCTGTCAGAGGATAAAGCGATGGAATTAGGGGTAAAATATACGCTTTATTTATATAAGAATAAAAACAAAAATATAAAATCCCTAAATGAACTGTGATAGGACTTAACAACAAGTACAAATCGGCCAGCTTCTGAGCTGCCTCCTACTGACCATGCTTTTAGACAACATTTAAAAAGGTAATAATTATTTTTCTAGATTGCCCATACCTATTAAAAAAAGAAACAAAACACCTACATGTAATTATTTTCTTTTTAGGTGTCTGTATCAATTAAAAATTTGGTACAATAGCCATATACAATACATGCAGATGGAAGATTCAACTCGATACGGTTGGACATTTGAAGAAAATGTTTGGAAGGCAACTTTTTCTAGTCAAGAATCTGTGCCCGATATTGTAAGGCAAAGTTTGTCAATAAAATGTTCCGACAGGGTCTGTAACAACGGATGTACCTGTTTTGCTCAAGGTTTGAAATGCTGCAGTGAGTGCAAATATGCAAACTGCTGCAACCAAGGAACTGTCCAGATATTTTTAGATTCCGACGTTGAGGATTTTTAAAATATTTTTATAACAAGTTTTAAATTTATATTTTAAAATAAATAATTATTTCGTATTTTTTTTAATTCAATTTTAGGTTTTAATGTATAAATATAATGGATTTTAAATAATGTGCAATGTAAATAATGATAAGCAAAACCTAAGTGCTTATGAAAATAAAATTTATATTAAAGATGTCAAAAATAATACTTAATAGTATGCACCCACAACACGCATAGCACACTGATTAAAGCACAGTAGAACCGGGGGAAATATCCTGCCTGCAGAAACTTAATTTCAAATAACAATAACTTGAAACGTATGTCGTAGAGTATTGCGTTTTTTTTTAAACTTCCTTGATGTGTTAATTTTATTCCATATGCATACACTGTGGTAAAATTCCTTAAAACAAAAAAAGTTTTTAGCTTACTGAAAAAAATACTGCAAGAAAAATAAATGTTAAAGTATTACCTAATTTTATAAAAAACTACGTTTTCCATAAAAACTAAATTAAATCAGTCACCTCCGCTCACGTTTCCTTTATCGACTAAAAAAAAAAACTTGATTATCTCAATTGGTTCCGGAGATATCGTGAGGGATGTGTGAAAAAGTACGAAAAATTAATTTTGACGGATTTGTGACATTTTTCATAATAAAAAAAAGTTGGACCTCCCAAAAAATGTTGTAATTGCCCATTTTAGATGGCCAAGGGCCTAATCTATTATTCTGTGAAGGTCCCATGTGGTTGTACCTTACAAAAATGTTTTGAAACGTTTTTGTCGGTTTTTCAGTGTACTATACAGTAATGGATAGGTAATCACATACATCTACAAATAATTCCACAATATGTTCATTGTCTTGTACAGCAATTTAAAATATCGCTTAACGCAATGAAGTGTGTAATTTAAGGACAAATGGATAACGCTTATCTAAAAGGAACCAAGCGCCAAAATGGCAAAAATGAATTAATCGTACCAAACGACTTGAATATATATTTACTACGTTTGTGTGTAAATAGATTTTTTTTTTTTAAAGTAATTGTATAAAAATTATAAAATTGGTAGAAATATACCAGAAAATATTTCAAGACTGCTTCTTCAGTAAGTGTAGTATTATGTGTATTTTTGCATATTATAATTTATTTGTACTTACTGTGTTCATGTTTTATCTGCCAACAATTCTGACGTGATTATTTATGATGAAAATAAGGGGGAGGCAAAATTTTCATAATTATATTTGCAGTACAACTTGCAATATTAAAACAGAGTTTCTATAAAATATGCAAATGTCACTTGGTTCCTTTTAGATAAGCGGTATCCAAATATATATATTTTTTTATTTTTTACAACAATTTTCTAATTAACATTATTTTAAGTTTTTGTCATAAGTTCAGAAGGTGATTAAGAATAAAAAAATAAGTTGGTTATTTATAAACATTTACTAATAAATTCAAAAACATCATAAGATTAAGAACTAAAGTTTTATCAATTAGTCTAGTTTTAATCGTCGAAACAATTTAAAATATAATCCTTTCCAATATTTTCTGAATTTCCCCTGCATTCATCCAATAATAAATGAATATTAACTAAATTTTTATAACATATCAACAACATAACAATTTCAACAATATTTCACTATAAAATTATGCTAATAATATAAAACCAAGGCAACTGCTATAAAAAGCATTAACAAATTTGCCAAACTGAGAGCTAAAGTTGTTTTCTACCATGACACTACATTGAAATATTTAAATACAAATAACTCCAAAACGATAGCTTCTATCGAAATTTATTAAGAGCACCTTTTTATGCAGTTTTTAACACTGGTCCTTATTTCCATTTTAAATGACTAAAACATTATTGCGAGAATTCACTCATCCCCTCCATAACTACCCCAACAAACCATGATAAATAAAAAGTTGACAAAATTTGTATCATAAAATTAATAAACGGTCTAAATTTAATTTTGCAACTTAAGACGTTTTGAATTTATTGGCAAATACAGTCGCGACAGATTAATTGGAAACGACAGCAAATAATATTTCAATCTTTTTTTTGTTCCAAAATTAATATAAGAAAATTCGAATACTATTTAGATTTTTTATTTTTGTGCAAGGTAAAAGATTTATTTCTTCACTTATTTGAAAAAACTACATTTTTAAGCGGCAAACTAATTGGAAACATAATATTAATATTATAAATTTTCTTTAAATGTAACGATTAAGACTTAGTTGGATACCCATTAGCTTCATTGACTCTCAAACATCTTCTAATCATAGACGTTTACATGCTCTACTGGAATGTATGCCCATGCTTGCCTCATGCTGTCAAATAATTCATCAAAATTTTGACACTACTTGATTTTTAACTATCATCCAGAAATTTTCTATGGGATTAAGATCTGGGCTACTAGAAGGCCACTGTAAAAATTCCATATGATTATCTGAAGCCAGGCAGTTACTTTTCTAACATCACTGTCATGCTGAAATTTACAAAGTACTGATAAATTTTCTTCTGTGTAGGGTTGCATTACGTTTTCTAATATATTGATGTACTCATACTGATCCATGGTACAATTTATTTTGTCAAATGGGTCAACCCCATTCCAAGAAAAGCAGGCCTATACCATGATAGAACCACCTCCAAATTTTACAATTTTTATTGTAAAATGAGGATCAAACTCTTTACTTCAGAAAAAAAATAAACACTAACAATAGTAACATTAAAATAGTATTTGAATTTTCTTATGTTTCAGAATAAAAAAAAATTTAATTATTATTTACTGTCACTTCCAATTAGTCTGTAGCCACTGTAATTATGTTCTATTTATTCCCTTTATGGGGTTGTAGCTCCCTTATGAACTGATTTAAGGCAAATGTTTTTTAATTTATTTATTTGAGAGTCGTTAACACATTTAAAAGTTAACTATTATCAAAACAAAATTTTATAGAGTATTTTAATAGCCTTAAAGTCATGCTTTATACCTGGCTTAGGATTTTTTTTTTACAAGACAAAATACCATTCTAAGGATGCATAGTGAACATGACTACATTATTTTAAATAACATATAGATCAAGTACATCATACTCATAGGGTGGGACAATATTATCCTGTAAAATAACAAATTATCAAAAACTATTAGGATTTATATTCCTTTACCTAAAACTTATAAATAAGACAGTAAAATTACAAGCTTTTACCAATAGTGAAATGCAAATTAATTTTTTTTCCTGTTAAAAATATTCAATTTTAAAGTTGTACACCATTAATTTTCATATAATAGACCTTCAACATTAAGTCGGGTACATAAATGAACACATAAACTAGTAGATATACATGCTTCGTTTGTCCAATTTAAAATGCAACATACTGTGTATACATAATGCAGAGATTCTCTCATTTTATTTATGTAACTCTGTGATTTTTTTCTCCTTTCTTAAAATTGCAAGTTCTCAAATGTACTTTTGCTTCATTCATATGGTGGTGGTGAATTCCACTGAAATTCATATAAGCGGTAATTTCCTACTAAGTCTTATTCTCACTGCATAATTTACATTAACTTGCAAGAACTGAATTACTAACCCACCTAATATGCAAATCAGATGAATAAACCAGTTAAACGTTACAATGTCTTGTGCATGGACACTACCTAAATCATGTTCTCACTGACCAGGAACGTTCTTTTATAACAACATTGAACAATCAGATGAAGTTTGCCGTGCCTAATTCAGCATAAGTACTTGTTCATGCATATTCGATCTACCTCTTCCGCTTATATGGTTTGATGTGTATCCACTGTAAGATAGAACTCATACAAATTAATTGCCTGGAGGCAAGTATTCTTGCTAATCTAAATCGAACTTAAAGGTTTTAGATGAGTTTTGAAAATAATGATCTCAAACTTATACATGAACACATCATTCCGCAAAAAAAATTATTTGCTTTCACCCACAAATACAGAATAGATAGATATTCACTTACCTCTAATAAACTTTTAAAATATGGACTACATGCTGATAAAACCATTTTATGTGCTTTGCATGTCTGACCCTCACAGGCTAAGGTTACATCTGTGAAACTTTTTTCATCTCTAAGATGCCGAAAAGAAGATACCATATTACTTTGAAAATCGTTCCATTTTAGGAAATATTGCTGTTGATCAGCCATTTTCTATATTTTCCAAGCTACAATAAAATACGTTTATCAATAATTATTGTTTACAAAAAAAAATTCCACAACCCATAACCCCATTTTCTAATGTATTATAAAAATAGCATCTAAGCTTCTCATGTTTTTTAAAAACTAGTATATGAATAATCTTATACTTACATGTATAATTTAACTAACAAAATATTTTTATACTCCTAAAAATGTACAATTTACACGATCATTCATTAGTATTCTACTACTAAACAATACATTACGCAAGCGCCACTTCCTTAACAGCTTGCTTGATCTGAAATATAAGACGCTCTTTCGTAGAAACAGATCATATCAAATCGACAACCTCTTTTACTTTAGATTGTGTTAGCAAAAGATAGAAATTAAATCGAATTTGTATGACGTCACAATAAACATGTCTTGTTTTTTTATGTTTCTACGGAAATTTCGACGTAGCAAATTGATAAAGAGATTTTTTTACGTGGTAATAATGTAAATTAGGTTACCTGGTTATTGGTGACGTTATGAAGGTAAGAAACGGATTTGATTTTAATGAGAGATAAACTATTTATAAATCTTGTTGATGGTCAACATAATTTAGTTTTTTTTATTAGGTTGTACATATGAATTACCATTTTTATTATCATTTAAAACATAATTAGCTATAGGGGGCGAAGGTAGTGTGCACGTGACGTCATAAGGTTTGACAGTTCTCAGACTTTAGGAAGAAAAAATCGGTCTCTGTTCAGGTTCGAGTTGTATTTTTCCACAGAATCATTAAATTTTAGATTTTTCATAATATCTGTGTTTTTGTAGAAAAATAACCCATTTATGAAATTCTCGCCTTATTTGCAACAAGTTTTTTTTGCGGAAAATTAGTTACAAAAGGATTCCAAATTTGAAAAGAAACAAATATTGACGTGAAATAAAAAAGTATGGCCGAAAAACTGAAAAAAATTCAAAAATTAACACCCTGTATATTAATGCTGAAATTAACATGATATTTCAGTGATTATAAATGCGTATCATACTCATATTTTTCACTTTCGATTTAACCTGAGATTACCTCAACTTTTTGCTCTATTTGGAGAAAATTTCTTTCCGTATTCAGCCAACATATGAATCATAATATATTATGATTATTTTCATATTTAATATTAATAATAAAATATTGAGGCTTAAATTTACAATAACATCAACATGTCATTTAAAACAAGTAAAATGATTCATATATTTTTCAACAACAAGTGTTCGGAAACAGTACTATTTTGTGCAAACGGAGCCAAAGGCGTTTGATGAAATTAAAAATTTTACAAGAAAATGGATTAACAACCTAAATTATCTATTTTAAGTGGGCGCAGATTTATTTGACAAATAGCTACCTAGTTACAAAATTACTCGTTTTCGTTATTGCAAAAAATTCAAATTTAAATGAAGGATGTATTTAAAAATATCACACTTATTATGTTTCAATTTTAAAAAATATATTCTATTTCCTAATTTTTGGATTCGTGCTTTAATGCTAAACTTAGAATATCTTGCCATGTATTTCTACGTACTAGTACGTACGTAAACAGTAGAACTCTAAAATTATCATGTAATGTTTCTTACCTTGCCTTCTAGATGTCACTAGTAGTATATAAATATTAACTATATAGTATTTTTACTGTTTTACTATTTATTATTTTCATACATACAAACTAATGTAATTTTTTTTACTTGTACGAAAAATAACTCGTAAAACTCGCTAAATAAAAAAACAGTAAATTCTTATTTCGAACAAATAAAAAATATATACATTAATTTTGCCTCATGAAACTACCTATCGGCATTAAGTTTATACACAAATATCTATATTCGGTCGATGCTATCGGGCTTTTAGGATACAACCAGTTTAAAATTCTTGCTCATTAAAATGTTTTATATTTATTTGGGATTTTAATTTAAATGTAAACCGCGCTTCAGTGGTCTTGGCTTTACATTATCTTTTTTTGCTCTTTCTTATGTGATAATTTTAGAACGGGAGAGAAATGACACTTTTAAAGGAAGAATTTCTACCAGTGTGGTTATACATATTATACAATAAATTATTTAAACAATTTTGGTGGTCCCTTTCTGGCAGTTCTATCAGTGTCTGCAAGACCTTAACATAAAAAACAATTTTATTTCAATTTTCCATTCCATGTAACACTTTTTGAATGCAAATGAATAATAGAGCAATTTTCCACAAATCAAAAGTATAAACCAATAAGTATCTAAATTACAGTCCGTTAAAAACAATACATACACGTAACAACAAATTTATACATTTGCCAATTTATAATATAATCAATTAAAATTTTTTAGTACAGAAATTAATCTTCAGCAGTACAAAATAAACATTATATATTTATATTTTATTTACATACAATAAAGCAAAATAATAGTAGTTACTATTAGTTAGTATTATACATTATATGGCTTTTGGGTATATTTTTCATAAAGGCGATCCCAAAACTTGATATATTCACTTCTGTAATTACGAAGCGCCCTTAAATCCTCTCCAATTTCTAGAGACTTCATACTTTTTTCATCAGTAACTCTTAGCCAAGTTATATTTTGAAATAACGGATCAACATCAGGTGTAGGATTTCTAAAAGTTAGTACCTATATTTGATTTCGTTAAAACTGATTAAAACGAAATGTAAGGAAACAGAAGCGTAACATTTTAAAGAAGCACACTGGCGATTTTAAATAGAATAATTAAAATAATTAAAGGATGCACAAAGAGTCATTAACTGAATTTACAAATTTTAGAACATTTTGTTTTGATTTTGAATATATTTTTCTACGACATATGATAAGTCGGCTTTTGTAGTTTCATTTAACAACATAAAGGTGACGAGCCATAATAGCATTTTTCGCATTTTGACTGATAATGTGCTAAATTCAAAATCGTTTATTAAAATGGCACTACCACATAGAAATGTCACTTTACTATATAGTGATGTCACTGTTAATAAAACACAGTTTGACAGAAAATTGATTATTTAAATATTGGAAAATATATTAAAAGTACAATTATTCAAATGTGAAAACTTAACAACACCAAATTTATTCAATTCTATTTGTTCTTCCTGAAAACTATTTCCATCTGCATTCCTGAATGATCTTGAGGTGCCATTAGTTTTTGCTGATGAAATATACTTTTTGAAATTTTCAACTTATTGACGATGCTTTCCTTGATATACCCTTCAGCCACACTAGTTGACTGCCATCCTCTATGTCTTTTAATTGTTTGAATGTCAACTCCATTGTCAGCGAGGAAGGTCGCAGACGTCCTCCTCAAGCAATGGCCAGTGTAACTGGATACATCTGGGAGTTTTAAGTATTCTGCAACTTTTTGTGGAATTTTGGCAAAACTGTTGATGCCATCTGGTTGTATTGTGCACTTACCGTGATTATAGTACATGAAAAATCTATTGTGTTTTACTTGTTTGGATCTCAGTCGTAATACTTATGATAAATTTCATATCCGTTGCACTCAGATCCTACGGTAAATACAAGTTTCTTTTTACTTTTGGTATCATATAAAGTTATAACCAAAATTTTCCCCCGTGTCTTCTACCATCTTTTACAATAAAGCTGCACCATTCTGCACGCCGACATGCCCCATTTAAACCAAATCTTAGTACCACTTTCATTAATAAGAACTTATCGTCTGGAGCCTCTTTTAAAAACATAGTAACGTTTTTCATATTCAAAACTTTTGTTTTCTTTGCTTCGTATGTCTCATTTTGATGTTTTAAAAAGGCAAGTAGCTTTTTATATTGCGATATATCCACATTTTCGTTTATTTGTATAGTACTTTTCAGCATGGAATATGTAGACCATAAACTGGATACTTTAAGAGCTTTTGCCTAAAATAATGAAAGACTGTATGAAAAACAATAAAATATGTATAAAAAATAGCTATTATACTTTCATCAGTTCTTAGTGCGTTTTTTGTCATCCTCCAATTACAAAATATTTTATATACCTTCTCGTATTTTTCCTTGGATTTTAAAGGAAGTAAGCTCGAAAACGCTACTCGAGCGACATTTAAAATGTCTTCAGAACAATTTTCTAAATTGTTTTCAGTAGCAAGACTTATTTTTTTTATTAATATGTAACTTAAACTCAATTCGACTCACAAAAATGAAACTTGTTAACTGTTGTTATGTAAGGAAACAAAGCCACGTCAGGTTACTAGGTTACGGAAATCCTACCCAGGTACCTACTATGAAATTTTTAACTTTGTAATGCTTTTATATCTATGATTATTTGCTTATAGTTACTAACATAAAATGCAAAAAAATAATATAAACAAACCTCGAAGTAAGCATATAGCTTTTAAATTACTCGCTCGCTGTGCTCGCTCGTACTTAAAAGCTATATTCGTTTAGTAAAACTTTGCTTTTCTAAACTTGTTTAATATAGTAATTTACAACTAGTGCCATTTTTACATGCGTGACTCAGATTCCGAACACAAGCATAGCGCAATTTGGTGAATGTGGTATCACCAGAAGAGACAATTAAAAATTTTTGTTGCAGTTCTGGTCGAATCTCGACGAATTATAACGAAAAAACATAACTTTATGAAAAAAAATCTGTCCGTATGTCTGTAGTATCGCGATAGCGGCCACAATTTTTGAGATAAAGCTTTCAAATTTGGTACACATGTTCTAAAGGCCAAAGACAATGAAAAATTCGGTGATGAGCAAAATTGGCAAGCTGAAAGGGTGTCCACGTGACCCAAACTTTTTTGTATTTGACTTCACAAAAAATATATTCTTGATGAAAAATTATAAATCATGTCTACTGTATCAAGCGAATAAAATATATTTTTCAAGTACTTAAATAAGGCTGATGTAAACTGAAATATTTTACACATTTGGCCTCATTAAATGAGGTTGGGATAAATTTAACAGTTTGACATTTGAAAGGAATAATTTAGTTACAAAGAATCAATGCCAATAAAAAGAAATTATTAAAACATGTGACATGAATTATTATTGACAGTATCGAATGACGCTGATAATTAATTATTTAAAAATTTTAATGAAATATTTCAAGGTACGCTATTAAAATTTAATTGAGGTAAGTGAAGAATTAAATAGAATGATTTTTTTTAGATCAGGATGATACTGGAATAAAAGTTATGTGCTGGCCACATCAGATATTTAATTTAGTAGACCAAAAAAAAAACAATGCTCCCTTGCATTTGTTAAACTTACCCATATTTGGCAACATTAGACCACAATTTAGTCAAACGGTTACTAACTATTCTGTCTTTCTAGAGTAATATTTGCATTAAACATTTTCCAAATATAACATATATCTTCAGCATGTACTGCTCCTAAAAATGGTAAAATTGAATAAAAACTGTATTATCAGTAATTTTAGAATCTGTTCCTAGTATAGAAACCAAATGGGAAGGAATAATTTATGATTTAGAAGGATGCATAATATCACTTTGTTAGTAAGTACCTGTACTTTAATATTCCTTGTATATGTTTACCAAACTCATGCCATTTTATAAACGTGTTTCTAATATTAAGGAAACTGAGTTGAAAATTATTAGATGATTGCCGCAATTGAAACGATATAAATAGATTCCTTGTCGAAAATGAAGACTAATTTCTTCGAGAAGAAGGCCTTTTTAATTATTTCCAATAACTTAAAACTTAATACAAATTTTCAATGCAAATATTCAAACTTATTTTAGTACAAACATTTTATTTTTTCAAAAGGGAAATTATCATTCTGATTATAATAGTGGTTATACAAAACAAAGATCTTAAATTTTTGATAAAGACGATAGAGACTTACTGGGGATGTCTCACTATATTAAAAACTGGATTTCTTTTTATTGTATATGATTCTACGCTATTTATGTAATCAGTATCCATAAGTGGTTGGATTTAACAAAAAAAAAACTGCAAAAAAATTATAAAAGTTTGGTTTGATTTAAAAGTGCCGCCAGTTAAACAACCAATGAAATAATGCGCCCTGTGATATGGCCGAACCTGTGTTGTCATGTTTTCATTATTTAAGTATTGTTTTGGTAGCTGAAAACTGAGTGATTTTGTACGATTTCGGGAATTTGTACATTAATTTTTGTGTTATATCAAACATTTTCAAGGACTATTTTAATTTGGATACAAAATAAAAGGTATGTATTTACATATTACGAAAAAAAAAAACAGAACAATCTTTACACAAACAGAACTTTCTAAGAAACTGTGAAGAAGTAACTTTTAAAACACCGAAATAGTTAAACAATTGTGTTTTTGAAATAATTTTAGCTCATTTTTGTTAAGTGCTGAATCTCTGCTAAAATCATAGGAATTGCAACAATTATTGAACTATTTCAAACTGTATCTAAATTCACCAATTATTAATGGGTGTTTCAATAAGAGCGCAATATTTCAAGGCTCAATAAAACAAGGTTTTCTGTAGCAAAGTATTGAAATATTTATTGAGTTATAATGTAGACATTTGGGAGTCATGTGTGGAACAACACATTTGGTAAATGGCCGTCACGGCTTTGCTGGCACACGCATACTCTTTTGGCGAAATTTTGATTAACGGTGTTGCATACATATGGCGGTATTTCGGTGATATAGTGTCTAACTTCGATCCTCAATGCTACGGTGGTCGCGGGCTTGTTGGAATAAACTTGTGACTTCAGATAACCTCACAGTCAAAAGTCCAAAGGTGTTAAATCGCAAGAGCATGGCGGCTAATTCTGGTCACCAAACCGAGATATGACACGACCAGGAAAAGACTCGTGCAAGACCGTCAATGTTTCACGGGCGGTATGGCAGGTGGCACCGTCATGTTGAAACCACATGTTGTCGAGAGCAATATCTTCCAATTGAGGCACAAGAAACTGGGTTATCATAGCACGATAACTATCGCTATTCACCGTTACTGCATTATTTGCCTCGTCTTCGAAGAAAAACGGCCCAATGATTCCTCCAGACCACAATGCACACCAAACAGTGATACGTTTGGATGCATTGATTTCTCATGAATATTCGTGGATTCTCTGAGCCCCAAATGCGGCTTTTGCCTATTAACGAGGTCATCGTGGTGCAAATGGTCCTCATCACTGAAAATGATTTTGTCCGCAAAATCGGCATTCACTTCTTGTTTTTCAAGGATCCAATCGGTGAACTATCCTCGCTGTGCATGGTCAGTTGGCAGAAGTTGTTGAGTTAATTGGACTTCCGACATAGGTGAATCAAAAACTTTGAACCCATCGTTAGCAAAACTTTTAAGAACTTTAGTTTACGACACGTATCAGAAAAAATGAAATCCCAACTATTTACGTGGTAGACAGAAAACCAAAAAAAATGAATTATCATCTAAAACATATCAAAAGGACTTTAGGAACTTGGCTGAGAAAAATTGGATTTAAATATCAATCTGTTAATAAACGCATGGAGATTATGGAAAGCAGACAAGCGAGATTCATATCCAGAAGAGATAAAAGAACTCAAAAGAGAAAATAGACTAATTTATTATCTAGATGAAACTTGGTATGATACTCATGACACCGTAAACAAAGGATGGACTGATGGATCTCGGAAATGTCGACGAATCTCCCCCTAATAAAGGGACTCGGTTAATTATATTACACTGTGGTTCAGTTGATGGATGGATTGATAAGTCACTGAAACTGTGCGGAAAAAACATGGAAGACTGTAACGTGGATTACCACAAGAACATGGAGGGAGAAATATTTGAGGAATGGTTTGAAAATGCCCTAATTCCTAAACAGGGTAAACCTGAAAACTCTAACAGGCCTATATACCGGGCACTGTCGACTAAACTACCATCTGCATGAACTCGGCCTAGCGGCAAACGCCGAGTGCCGTCTATGCCTGGAAGATGATGAGAAGGCAGACCAAATCCTGTGAACCTGTCCCGCTGTGGAGAGGATCCGATTCTCATTTGGCAAAGGGCAACTACTGCCAGAGGATCTGGAGACATTCTCACCCAATAAAGTTATCAGTTTGGCTAAGAGACTGAACTTATTGGGTGAAATATAAGCCACAATAGGCCTGGTGAAGGCCGCAGTGGAGGGTCCACAGGGACCCACTCACAAGAAACCTAACCTAACTTAACACACACACATCCACACACACACACACACACACACACACACACACACACACACACACACACACACACACACACACACACGCACCGACAGACATCATTCGGAAAACAGTCAGAATGGATTCAGGATGGTTCAAAATGTATACAACAATCAAAATCTCGAGGTCGAAAAAAGTCACGATTACTAAATACTTCCTTATATTAGGTATAAGAAAGTAAAAATGAACATATATTTTTCAAAAATTATTCTCTATCTGCCCATACTGTTTTATTAAAGTAATAAGAAAACATTACGTGTTATGACTTTTTGCTTGTCATTTCTGTAATCAGAAGGCTTTATGCCAGTGGGATATGCTATTCAAGTACATGTTACAAAAAAAAATATATTTTTTTGTTCGCCAGTGTAATTATGTAAAAAACAATGCAGAAACATGATAATAACTTGCAGCTTCCTTGTTCCATGTCTATGCAGAATCGGCGTCTGCGGATACGAACGACTGCAGGAGAGTTTGAAAACAGCACCGCTGAAAATCAGTTGTGCGGCAAATCCTGAAGGAGACGGGCGTCGCGACGGATTCAGGAGTGATCGTAGTTTTATACGTACGTCTACAAAATAACACATTAGTGAACGAGAGGTCACTTCTAATGATCTAGTGCATAACTTAGTGAGAAAATTCGTGATATAAATTAAAAGTTCTCACGATTAGCGGTGTAACGCAAAACAGTTCGGGTTACGTTGTGTAAATATAAAGTGGTTATGAAAGAATGTTTCAGCGGTGGCATTTTGAAAGTTTCATAAGTTCTCGGGTCATATGCAAATTTACTAGCAATTTGAGCATTCGATAAATTTACTTGTTTACTCACAAGTTTTGACAAAAGCCCGAAACACAATTAACCATCGTTATAAGATTTCAATATTTCGTACGTAGACTAACCTCTAAGTGTTGAGTGTAATTTCAGTTCCCCTTCCTACCTTCACATACTTTGTATTTATAACTTACAGTGGAACATCCAATTAAATGTAGTTAAATTGTTTTTAGTGCTAAGTGTACAATTTCCTAATGTTATCTACAAAATGCGGCAGCATAAACTATTTGCGTAAGTAGGCCATTTGTTTAATTGTTTTATTTTTTTGTCCTAAATCTTCTAAGTTGGCTGGGTCAAAATTAGATCCAAGATCAATGTTTTCGTATTAGATTTATCGCTTTTCAGGGTTAGTTACTTATAAGTTCGGTATTTTGTCTAAAACTAATATATTGAACAATTGTTGTGGATTCCCAGAAATTTTACCCAAATACGATATTAGATATTTTTTCTGAAAATGGTGGAATTTGTATGCGGTTTTCTGTATTGTGAAGGAAAATTTATATTAAATAACATAGTCTAAGAGTATTTTCTGAACACTATACCATTTCTTTTTACAGGGTAATATTTCAACCCCTAACAAACAATACAGTTTTTAAAAGCCTATCAAATATATAAACAATTTTTTGGAATTATTTTGATTCCTTCATTTAATTTCCTAATCAAGTCTGCCCAGATTTATTATTTTTATTTTTACAATCAAGAAATGATTTCTTCCAGTTATGAAACAAAAAACGAAAACCTCTAGTTCAGTATATATCTACTTTCATTCTTCCTAAACTCCTCAAGACGCTGGGGTTCACGAACATATTATTTATAAAAATATTTAAATTACATAGGTAGATCAAAATACGAACATTTGTCATATTTATTTTGACATTTTAAATTGAAAAAAAATTGTCAGATTTTTTAAAATATATGAAAGGAACGGGCTTATTTAGCTTAGGTTAGATGTCATGAATATCATTGTGATTAACAAAGGGCCAATAATTAATCTAGACTTAATAATGGACAATGCAGAAGATCTTCCGATCTGGCTTAAAAATTTCCATATTTTGAGAAATCAGATGTTCATGCACGATGGCGTACACTGCACATTTTAATGACCTGACCCGTGAATTTTTGGATTTTCTGGAACTTATAACAATTGTTGGATAGGTCGGGGAGGAACTCAGTTATGGCCTTCTAAGTCTCCTGACCTAAACAGTTTGGATTATTTTCTATGGGGGGGCACCTTAAGACTCTAGTTTACGATAACCTATTCAAAATAAAGAAGAATAAGAAACACTCCAGGTACGTCAATCGATGAGAAGAAGATTTGATGTGTATATACTAACAGGAGGAGAAGATTTCCAATAGTTACTATAATTTTTTAGACTATTTTTTATGCTTAGTTCTTATTTTTAATAGTTTTGTCCTCACTTTTTGTAATTTGACCAAAGAATATTATTATTTATTTGAAATCTTCTCTTAAAAATGTTTAAACGAAATTCAAGAAAAAATTAAATTTGATTTTCAAAAGTTTTTCCTTAAAAATCTCATAAAAATATCGATCTTCTCAACAGCACCAGCTTAATAGAGCTCCGACTTTCCAGTTATTTTACAAAATAACTCCTACACGGTGCAAAATACGAAAACAATTCAAGATACCAAAAAATTTAAGAAAATAACAAGGAAGTTAACTAAGTAAAAAACATTGTCGCCGTAAAAATAAGTTTGGGAGTTTTAAAGGGTTCATGACCCTTAACAATAGTACCATACTGCTTTTTGGCATGTAATAATTAAACCCCTGTATGCGACATTTACATTTTACAATTACAAAAATGCCGCCGAAGATATCCAGTTTCCTGCGCTGGTGAGGAAAGCAAGAAGAAGAATAAGGGAAGAAGGCTTCTTCAACAGGGTAGAAGCCAAGAAGTCAAGATTGAGTAACGATAACAACAGGAGAAAGGTAGAAATTGCAAATGGAAATTTGAATTCAGCAAATTTTTATGAGTGTAGTTCTCGGATCAAACGATCTTACCGTCCTCATACAACGGTCAACTCAGAGTCTACCACCCAAGAAATTAAAAATTCGAGGATTCTTATTTGCACAAAACGGACAGTAGCGGAAGATTTTCAGTCCACTGGGAGTATTGAGATGGATATTGTCTCAAGGACCAAGAGCTCCTCACTTTGTGGATGATCGCTGAACTGGACAGCGATATATGCAACTACTTAATAATGTAATTCTCTTATCTGTGCAAAATTGGTTTCAAAATGGTTTTGTTTTCCCACATGTAAGAATAGCTTCTTCTTCCTGGAGTGGGTTGAAATTTTGTATCTAAACTGTGTATCTAAATTAAACAGTCGCGTCAGTTAAATTCACATGTGAAACTGAAAACTCTGGACAACTACCATTTTTAGATGTATTAGTAATTACAAATAGTGAAAATAAGTCAGAATTTGACATTTACAGAGAAGATACCAGTACTCTAAGATATATCCCTAACGACTCTCACCATTTTGCTTAACACAAAATGGCGAGTTTTAATTTTCTAGTCTATCGTCTATTAAGCTTCCCCCTCAGTAAGGAGAGGTTTGAAAAAGAAAAGGCATTGATTAAGGATATAGCTGCGAGTAATGGATATTCTGTAAGTTTAATTGCTAAAATAATTAGGAAACGAAAGTTTAACGAGTCGCTTCGAAATTCCTCGACCTTTCAAAATGAAAGAGAAAAACCGAAATTTGTATCGATTCCATTCGATCTTCGATTCAGCCGTGGTATTGATAAGATTTTTTAAAGATGTAGGTATGACTGTGGTTGATTCATCGGGAAACAAACTACAACAGCTTTTAGGCAATCCAAAAGACAAAATTAAAACAAAGGAAAAGTAGGGGATTTACGAAATTAGCTGTAAGGACTGTAATCAAAAAATTGTTGGACAGATTAGACGATCAATCCAAATTAGATTCAAAGAGCATATGACCCATCTCAAATATGGTAGAACAGATAAGTCTAGTGTAGCCCAACATGCGTTTGAGAACAACCATAAAATAGATATTAACAATTTAAGATTAATTAGGAATGTAGCAAATACTAGACAGCTGGATGCATTTGAAAGCTTGGAAATCATAAATTGTAAAAATAGTATGAATAGTGACAGAGGGCCTATCCCAAATAGCCCGCTTTATTGGTTAGTCGGTTCGGTATCAATAGGGTAGATTGTTAGCATAAGTTTAGTTTTAATCATTTCCAGATGCTGCCAACTTGGTTGACGAAACACGCGTCGAGTGCAGTATACAGTGTTTTGATGTTTCGTGGAAAACTACGTCAGTGTTAGCTTCTTCTTGTTACATTATCAATAAACAATCATATTTACCGTCAGGATCACTCACACATTCACACAACCCACATTGTCGGGTGGTGGTTGGAGGAAAACAATATCAAGTTCTCCTTTGGCCAGCGAAAAGTCCTGATTTAGTCCCTATCAAATACATTTGGGGATACACGACAAAAAAATATATGGAACTATGACTTCAAGCGTAAATATATAGAACAGCTTGTAAATGCAATCCAAAAGGAGTAGGATATTTAATTAGTAGGTAACTACAGCATACATAATTTGATTGCCCTCATGTCTAGAAAATTGCAACAGGTTTTGGATTGCAGCGGAAGCTCCACAAAATCTCAAGTTCACTTTGAGTTATTCATAACATTTTAGGTTTATAGATGTTCTTGACTTTTGACTAAAATGATTTTTTTGCTGAAATTATTTTTCCCTCCGCAACTACTTTGAAAATAAAATGTTGCTTTTGCCACAGACATTTTCATTTCTGACTGTTCTTTTGACGTGCAGGTACAGGGTAGAGATTTATTCTTCAAGTCTTTAAGTAGTAAGGTAATCATATTTACAGATATCATTCAATATTAGCAGAACTATTTCTGTAGTAGTATATCCCAAGAAGAAAAAAAGAAAAATTAAGAGAATGTTACCAATAACATTCAGATAATATTTATTTGATGCTATATATACAAAAATCATGATGTATCTAAAAATTATTTGCAATAACAATGGAACTAATAAAAATAAACTGAGGTAAACCTGTTTATCGTTCGGTTTCCGGAAGGGATATAAAATGTACCTCAAAAGTGAATTTGTTGTGTATTTTCAAAATTATTGAAAGTGGCAACTAATCCATTTGAAATATCTTTCCGACGTAAAATTATTGTTTATTGAATAGAAGCACTAGAATATCTCTCGAACGACGATACATTTTGTCTAGATTGATATTTACTTGAGAGTATAAACAAAAACCAGAACGGCTTTTACAAGCCTATGAAAATAATAAAAACTAAAAGGAATAAGACTTACATAAAACGAAAAATTTAGAAAGTTAATAAACATTATATATATACCATTTAATATTTTGCTCATGGTCTGGTATTTTTCCGAAACGTTAAAGTAAAAAATTCACCAAAATACCTTTTGATACTAACTATTCCTATCGATGTAAAATATGTAACACTTGTTGATTGATTTAATAAACATACATAAACATTTCTTAATTTGCTTTCCACGCATTTAAAATCACATTAACGAGCGTAATGTAAACGAATTGCATTATGTTTATTTATCTTGTCATGTTTTCACGTTTTAATATGCAGTTATAAATTTATAAGTCAAAAAATTTAAGTATTCCCACGAGTAATTAACAATAATTAGTCACCTTATTAATCCTCTACTTCCTAATAACAACATCACGCTGCAACAATACAGAGCATTACCACATGATGGACGTGAGTAATGTTAGGGAATATTTGCAGGGCCCGCCATAGAGGCGGACAATCTGGATCCCTGTCCGGGGAGGCGAACCTGAGGGCAGCATTTTCGCCCCCCTGAATGTAAACCAAATATTGATAAATTAATTATTCTCAATTAATATAAATTTTGCACTACTTGTTGATTTTTTCCCTAACTAAAACTAAGTACTATGCAATTTACATTTGATCTTTGTGGTTTGTTATGTTTTAAAGTTAGAAAAATATTAAAACACCTTTTTAAAAAAAGCATATTTATTTTTGAAATAAAACAAGA